>JAJEJO010047865.1:0-12809 GCA_020662805.1 Glaucomys volans
GTCGATGATGGACACGAAGACGAGGAAGCCGTCCAGCACGTTCCAGCTGCTGCGAAGGTACGCCTGCTCCCCAAAGTACAGGCCCAGTGAGACCACCTGGGGAAGGCGGGGCGGAGTCAAGCGGGTCTTCGGCAGAAGGGGCAGGGGACAGATGGGCTGGACCGGGCAGGGGGCGGGGCGGGGGGCGGACAGCGCATGGGGGACAGTTCCCCTGCACATCCTGTGAAGGCGGACAGTAGGGGGAGGGGGACGGACACGGGGACATACAGGGCGGAGTCAGAACCAGGGCGCGTCCCGTAAGGTCCGCCCAGTACTCTGGCAAACCCAATTCGAAGCCACCGCTCTGGGAAACATCCCAGAGGGAATCTTCCAGCTCCCCACACCTCCCCCGCCCACCTCTGGTAGGCTGTCACTGTTTCCCCCTGCATTCGCCTTTCTGGCGAATGACTCCTGGAGAGGGGGATGCAGCTGACCCCCTCTGGGTTCCAGAAGCCCAACCCAGGGGCTGGTGCTCAGCGGGGGTGGGCCTCCGGGGTCTGTGGAATGTCGCTGATGGACAGGTCAGTGACAGTCTGAGGGAGGAGAGGGGCCTGGGCCAGGGGCCCCGGCTGGGGGTGGGAATGGTCCAGGTGAAGCCCAGAGCAACCTTCAGTGTCATCTCGCCCACGAAGATGGCTGTGAAGATGTAGTTGGACACCGTGAGGAAGATGCGTTCCTAAAAGAGCGGGAGATGCCGTGGGCCCAGGGCTCGCCCAACCTCCCAGCCACCTGCCCAGCCTCTTCAACAGCAAGAAGGCAGCCAGGAGAGGCCACCACTTCTCAGTTTAAGGTGGCCTGTCCCTCCCAGAGGCAAGCTCCCAGACACATTTCCCTCCATAGGGCCGGGAGTCCAGCCGTGCGGAGCTCTCCCTTGGTCTGGCTCACTGCCCCATGGACGGCCCTGGTGTTGTGTCCCTCTATCTGACCTCTGAGAGGGTTGTGGCTACTCACAGTGCTGCCGGCCTCGATCTGGGGCCGCTCCAGGGCGATGGTGATGCAGTTGAGGAAGATGAAGGCCAGGACCACATAGTCGAAGAGCCTGTGGGCAATGATGGTCTGACACAGGACCCGGAACCTAGGCAGGGGCAGGGCACCCAAGAGTGTCAGGAGGAAGGCAGAGAACCCCGACACACACACACACACACACACACACACACACGGGGACAGGACAGCCTAGAGGAAGTATTCTCTGGACACATAACAAGTGGCGATTTTGCATTGGTCAGGGTGGCCACCAATCGCACCCACACAGTGAAGGGCGCCCACCTTGCCTGGTTCTCAAGGCTTTTTGAACACTGGCCCAAATCCCAGACCCCAGTCCTCCAGGGACAAGGACGTCACATTACCTAATACCCTCTGCTTCTGCCCCCAGGTAGTCCCTCAGGCTGCTCCACCTCCTGGACCAGCTTCCTCCTTTCCACAATCCTGCCCCGCTTCCCCCTCCCTCCTGCACCTACAGGACTGTTCTCTGCCTCCAAGGCCCAGCCCCAAAGCCTCCTCCTCCAGGAAGCCGTCTGATGCTCCCTCAGATGTGGGTACACGGGGCCTTTAGAGATTCTGCCCAATCTGGTGCCAGCACAGGACCAGCCTCGGCCACAGGAGATGCCCAGGAAACCCCCATCCTACTACCCCGTCTGGGGTAGGGTCTTGCCCGCTCCCACACGCTACCCCTGCTCCAATCCCGACCCGGCCCGGGCCCGTCCACCTGTTCTCCGGGGAGAAGAGGTAGACCGACCAGTCCTCGCGGACCTCGCACCAGTCGGGCTTGTAGACGTCGATCATCTTGCGGACACGGAAACACAGCGTCTGGCGAGGGGAGGCCCAGGCGCAGGAGGTCAGCGCCGTGCAGGGCGACCTCTCTCCGCCCACCCCGGCGGCGGACGGCTTCCCTGGGGCCCCGCCCCCTGCCCCACGCGGAGGCCCGTCGTTCTGGCCCCGCCCCTGCCCCGCCCCTGCCCCGCCCCTGCCGCCCCCGAGCCCACCGCCGCCTGCAGTCTACTCCCGGCTCCCGGCGGGGACGCTCACGTAGTCCATCTCCTCCTCGTCCTCGCCGCGGTCCCGGCGGTCGTCCATCTTGGTGAAGACGTCCTTGGCGATGCTGGGCATCCTGCCGTTGCAGTCCTCGTGCCCGGGGGCGGGGCCCGCAGCCCTCCAGGCGGCCCGCGGGTGGACGCCCAGGGCGGGGACCAGCTCGGCCAGGTCCACCGAGTCCCTGGTGTCGAGGGACAGCGTCCGGCGGTGGTGACGGTGGCGGTGCGCCAGGTGGGGTCCGTGGTGGGCGTGCGGGGCGTGCAGGGGCGCCATGCGCGGCGGCCCCTCGTCCCGGGCGCCCTCGCAGGCCCGCGCGCCGCTGCGCTCCGCCGAGAGCAGGGACTCGTGCTCCGCGGACGGCGGCTTGTGCTTGAGGCTGTTCCAGCTGGAGCGGCGGCTGGCCCAGGCCCCGCTGCGGGCCCAGGGTCCGTAGTAGGAGCTCCGGGAGCTGGACTGCGGGAAGCGGGGCTCGGGTCAGGGCCCTCGCGCACACTGCCAGCCCCTCTGTGGCTCTTAGGGGGTCCCGGCCTGGCTAGCGGGTGACAGAATGGGTTAGGGGCTCCTCTCCCAGCCCTGCGCCTCATTCCATCCACATGGACAAGTGCCCCTGGAGGTCTCATCCCTCCTGCCACCTGGCTTCCCTTGAGGAACTGTAGTAAGTTAGGGCCACCTTCCTATTTTACAGGTAGGGAAGCCGAGGCTCAGAAAAGAGTGGCAGAGGCCAGATTCCAGCTCTAGTCTGCCTGACCCCAAAGTCTTGGCCTTGCACATCGCTACCAAGGTGAATCCCAGTTCTGTGCACCAGACCCCATTCATCCCTGTTGCTAGGTCCTGCTCTGGCACTGAACACCCAGGAATGTGACAGACATGGTCCTTGCATGGTTTGGGCTAGGCAGTTCGTGTCCTAAACCTGTGCACCTGAGTTTGAGGCTAAAGTGGCAGGTACCCAGCTCTGGGTTCCCTCGACACACACCCCAGTGGAGGGGCCTTCTGGACAGATCCCCCACCCCCACCCCACAGGACTCACCAGGGAGCGCTGATCATAGCTCATCCTCCCCAGGGACATGACGCTGCTCTTTCGGGAATCCAGGGCCACCAGCATGGGGTCTGGCTGCAGTGAGAGGCGGGACGCAGGGCCCACAGCCCCAGCAGGACCCAGGTGCCCACCCAGTGGGAGACTGGGGTCCAGGTGCCCATTAGGGGTCAGGGGCATTGGATAGAGCTTGGGATCTGGAGAAGCAAGAGGGAGACAGAGGAAGGGACAGATGGCAGACAGAACAGAACAAGAGCAAAGGAAGCCGAGAGACAAAGAAGCAGCTGTGGGCATGACAGAAGTGGAGCACTTTTCTGGGGAGCCTTCCTCCTCCAGGAAGCCTGCTGGGTTGCACCTCTCCCGCACCCTCCTGCAGGGCTGCGTAGAACCTTGCCTTCTGTGATCAGGCCAAGGGAAGGGGCACCAGACTCCCTGGCCCACTGCAGGAAGGAAGGCAGAGGGTCTGGTCTGCCCAGGCTACCCAGAAGACACTGGGCTTGGGTTGAGGGTGGCTTGGCCCATGCTCCCTCAGGGTGCCAGCCAGGACCAGAGCCCAGGCCACATCCAAAGGCCCCATGGCTCTACCCACGAGGCTGCGTGATGGGAAGCAGGTGGGCTGTGGTTAGCCCTGTGGCTGGGATCCAGGAGGTCCCTGAATGTCACAGTCCTCTTTTTGAGATTTAGCATTTCTTTCAGTTATGAACATAAAAAGCAAAGAGAGGATTAGCAATCTCTGAGCCTGGGGTCCAGGGGAAGCAGATGCTGTGCCCTGGGCCCACCTGGGTCTTCAGTGAAGGCACCTGGTGACGAGAGGAGGCCTGTTTACCTCCACTGCCGTCCAGGCCCTCCTGGAACTTGTCAAACTCCTCCAAGTTGGATGAGCTCTGGTCCTCATCTGAGTAGGAGCGGTTGGCATCCCCCTGGGAGATGGGCCGCACGTCAGAACACAGGTCAACTCCCTGCGTTCCCACCCTCCTTCCCTCTTGAACTTGTCAAT
This sequence comes from Glaucomys volans, assembly GCA_020662805.1. NCBI lineage: Eukaryota > Metazoa > Chordata > Mammalia > Rodentia > Sciuridae > Glaucomys > Glaucomys volans. The sequence continues at coordinate 4,101 of JAJEJO010047865.1, forward strand.
GGGTGTTTCCACTCCCATTTTACAGATGGGTAAACTGAGGCTCAGAAAAGGGAAGTGAGAGGCTAATGAGGATCTAGGCCCATCTGCCTGACTGTAAGTATTCCCAAAGCCTTGGAGAATGGAGGGAGCAGGATCCAGAATTCCAGATCTCAGGGCTTTAGAATCTCAGAGATAGAAAAACCTAGCCTTTCATCCCGGGGGAGAAACAGGAATCCTAGATGCAGTCTCCCTCTGAATGCCTCCTGTGACGGGGCAGTCCCCACCTCATTGGCAGCCCTCTTTTGGGATATGTGACAGCCCTCCCCCACCCAGGCCCTGTTGGGGGTGCTTCCTCCACCAGGACTGTGGTCACCTCAGCCTGGAAACCCTCCACCAGGATGGCCACCAGCAGGTTGAAAAGCACATAGTTGCCGAAGGTCATGAGAGCCACAAAGTAGAGGGAGGCCCAGGGGGAGGTGGAGGCCATGCCATTGTAGAGGACAACGTTCCAGTCCTCCTGGGTGAGAATCTGTTGAGAGAGAGACAGGTCAATCCTGAGGTCCCTCAGGGCCACCTCTGTCTATAGGAATGGATGGGCACTGCCAACCTCAGCCCCATCCCCTCCCAGGTCTGCTGCCCAGGATCCCCTCCCCTGAAACACACCTACCTGGAACACTGTGACGATGGCCCAGAGCAGGGAGTCAAAGTTCTTCCTGTCGGGAACTGTGTCTCCCGTGTCTGTGCGGAGGCTGAATTTGCAACCAAAGATGTGCATCCCGAGGATGCTGGGGGAGGAAGGGAGCGAGGGAGTCACATCCCCTGTGCTCTCTGCCTGCCCACCTGGCTTGGTCTCAAGCAACACTAAGGTGGGAACGTGGGGGAGGGTGGCAGTGTGGGCTTCCCATGGAGCCCATGGAGCCCAGTGAGGCTCCATGGGAAGAACCTGCCCGGGACACAGGGATACACCCCCCAAGCTGCCACCCACAGCCCTGGCTGGCCCCATAGGTGTGGTCCCCATGGTGGGCAGGGCTCACCTGAAGATGAAGATGAAGAGCATGAGCAGCATGCAGAAGGTGGCCACGTTGTCCATGGTCTTCATGAGCACCACGAGCTGGCGCCGCAACGCAGGCATGAAGCGCACCAGCTTCAGCACCCGCAGCAGCCGGAAGGTGCGCAGCACCGACAGCCCGCCGTCCGCCTGCCCCACGATCTCCCAGATGCTGTGGCCAGCCAGCGGGGGTGCGGGGCCAGCGGGAGGCCCAGAGGGGAGGAGGGCACAGGAGAGGCCAGGAGGACAAAGAGAGTTTCCGCTCATTCACTAATTCATGCACCCAACAAATAACGTGCTGGCTGAGGCTCCAGGGACCACCCCCCCCAAGAAGCCACGGCTAAAATCTCAGCAGCCCATAAACATCACTGTCCTCTCCTGAGATCTAATGCTTCCTCTGATTACCAGTGTAAACAGCAAATCACAGAGAATTAGCAGTCCCAGTGACTTTGTGAGCAATCAAAACAGCAGCCACGGTTACGTCACAGGACAGTGGGTGGAAAATCTGTTTATTATGTGAATCCTTCCTAGAATGACGACAGCCCCAGACCCGCCACTACATCTTATTACTTAATGCATGAAACCAGAAGCACAGATATTGCTAAATCAAGATTTTTTTAAAAAAAATTTGGATAACCGCATTTCTGGGTGATGGTTTGCTTCATCATCTGTGCACCGGCTGGGCTCAGCGCGTTAATCCCCCTGCTCTGCTGCAGGGCAGGCGTGGGGGGTACCTGATGATGACGATGATGCTGTCGAAGATGTTGTAGGGGTTCCGCAGGTAGTCGAAGAGTCCGAAGGCAGCCAGCTTCAGGATCATCTCCAGAGCAAACATGCTGGTGAAGACCACGTTGCAGATCTCCAGGATGTTGGTCAGCTCCTCGGGCTGTGGGGGCATTGGTGTGGGAGATGAGAGACCCAGCAAGCCACGCACAGCCCTGTGCAGAACCACCATCCTGCTGGCTCTCCACCCATGTGCCCACCCTCAGAGGAGGACACTGAGACCCAAGGAGGTCAAGGGAACTGGCCTAACAGACACCGGCCCCCCGACCCCCTTCTGCCCCGGATGATTTGCCTCGTGCTTGTTAGCAGCAGGTGATCACTGGAAAATGGCCCCATGGGAGAAACAAACCCCTGTACTTGAAACAGGCCATGCTGTCAACCATGACTTGGGTTGAGGTGGGGGTTCCAGGCCTGGCTGGATGCTAAATGGCTGTGCAGCCCTGGGAAAGTCACTTCCCCACCTCAGAACCTCCATTTCCCTACTGTAAAACTAGGGGTTAAGCCAGGTGCAGTGGCCACATCTGTAATCCCAGCAGCTCAGGAGGCAGGAGGATCTTGAGTTCAAAGTCAGCCTCAGTGACTTAGCAAGGCCCTAAGCAACTCAGTGAGACCCTGTCTCTAAATATAATATTAAAAGGGGGCTTGGGATGTGGCTCAGTGGTTAAGTGCCCCTGGGTTCAATCCCCAGTACAAAAAAATACATATATATATTGGGGGCAAATGCATGACCTCATTCATTCCAAACCCCTTGCTAAAGGTCGTGCAAGTCCCCGGTCCCTCTATCCCGTCGGTGGCCCCTCTGGGACCCAATGAAAAGTCTGGTTTGTGCTCACCATGGCACCAGACAGTTCCTGCCTGAATCCTGGAGAACAGAGGGGCCCTTGCTGAGCTCAGCCCCCAGCCCAGAACTGACTCCCCAGACTACTGGCCCCATTGCTCTATGATGAGGAAACTGAGGTTGGGCAAGCTGGACTGACTTGCTTAGAGCCACCAGCAAGGACATGGCAAGGCTAGGCGCTGATCCAAGTCACTTCAAACCGCTGTAGCGTTACAGCCCACTGAGCTCACTGGCCCCCTCAGGCACTCACTGGTTCATCCCTGCACACTTGCCATAATCTGAGAGCCCATAATCCACTGGGCTCGTGCTACAGCAGCAGACACACTCACACTCAGGTGCAAATCCCCGAAAGCACAAGCCAACCAGCTCCTGTGAAAACCAGGGAGCTGAGTGCAGTTTTGGGGAACAAGGGTCAGTGGAGCCAGGAGGGCTTCTGGAGCAAGTGACATCTCAGCAGAGACCCAGCAGCTGACAGGAGAGCCAGTGACGGGGGAAAGGAAGGTGTCCAGGCTCAGGGCCCATCCGGAGCAAGGGCAGGGAGGTGGGGGAGCCGAGGACCATGGCGGGCCACCTCCCGCCATCAGCACAGCCCGGCCCAGCCCAGCCCCTCGACTGAGCAACAGGGAACCTCAGAGGCCCCACTTTGATTCCATGTGGGTTAAAAAGAGAAGAAAAAAGAAAAAGAGAAAAGCCTGCCAGCTTCCCACCCAGAGCCTGGAAATTCTAATAAAACTGCCAGCTCCTCTCAAGCCCAGACAAAGGAGAAGCCCCATCCCATCTGTAATTACATCTGACTCACGAAAACCGTCCCAAAGGTGACTGAGACCCAGAGCTGCGCCTCTGTGGGCAGGAATCAGATGCTTGTCTGAGCCGCCAATTTCCCAGCCCACCCAAACCACCACCCCAGAGATGAAGCAGGGATGCTGACCATCCGGGACGTCGAGAACCCGGCTCAGCCACACACGCTGCACACGAGCCTCCGCCATCGGTGCCAGAGCCAGGCTCTCCCTGAAAGGTCACCGCTCACCCCCGCCTCCCCCGCGACAGCTGTGCCTCCGGCAGCGCACACCTGTTAGTCCTTGGCTAATGGACCATCCATCATTCCCAAGCACGCTTATCAGGGAGAGAGACAGGTGACTAGCCACCCAGCAGGGAGACGCCAAGGGGGTGGTGTGGGAAGGGAGGTGGAGATGGAGAGATGGACAGAGAGGGACTCAGAAGAGAGATGGACAGAAAGTGGACAGGCCCACCCAGTGGAAGGGCAGACAAGATCAGGCTAAGCCAAAGGTATTGGGGGGGCCAGGCCAGCACATCCCGGCTGGATACCAGGTTTGGTGGTCCCAGGTTGCTGTCCCTGGCCGCTTCTGCAGGGACAGATATACGTGTGGGCGGGGGTCCCTAAGCTGGCCTCGGAGCCCCTCTCTCCCAGCCCCGCCCCCCAAGATAAGGGCAACTTGAGTTTGTGCAGCTCCTCCCAGAGCCGGGTGTGCTGAGCCCTTTGCCTGCATGCTCTCGCCGAGGCTTCAAACAACCTTATTTTGCTCCCATTTTATAGGCAGGAAACCCAAGGCTCAGAGAGAAGTGACTGCCAGGGTCACCGCCAAGCAGTGGTGGAGTCAGATCTTGAAGCCTCATCTCCCTCTAGCCCCACCCCCTGCCCAACAGCCCAGTTTTCACCTGCCCACTCTGACGAGGCCCCAGTTCAGCACAGACATGCCATTCCCAGGCAACGAACCTTCCATGGCTCCCCATTGCTCTAAGGATAAAGCTGGTCTCAAGGCCCTTGTGGCGAGCATCACCCTGGTCTCCTGGGCTGTCTGCCCTGTGCCTTGTACACATCTTTTCAAGGACTCAGGGCCCCTTGGGGGATGCCAGTGCTCCTGGGCCCTGTGCCTGTGTCTGTCTCACTGATGGACTCAGTCATTCTTCAGAATCCATCTCCAGTACCACCCATCCACGTCCCTTTCTTGTCTGTAGCCCATGCCTCTCTCTCGGGGCCAGAATGTCAGTCACTATGCCACCCTACCCTCCTTTTCCCAGAGTCACCCTAGACCTGGGTTGGCAGTGGCTTGGCAGGAGCTTCGGAAGGGAGGCCAAAGCAGGACTTGAGCCACCACTGGTTGCAGTAGGCCAGGGTTAGCCCAACCCCAGGGAGGCTCCTTGCTCCCTGCCCTTTCAGCACGATCCTCTGTTTCTTGTTCTCCACTTTGACCTTCTTCAGACCCTAGGGCAAGGTGAGGCTGCAGGGCAGCCTTGCCCAGCTTGGGAAGTCATGGGCTTGGCCCTGGTGTTCCAGAAGAGAGGGAAGCTGAGACACACTGTCCTGGGAGCAGCATCTTCCTGACCCCATGCCCCATCTCCAACATGACCATCCACTGCTGCCCTCAGCACCTGGGGCCCAGCTCTGCCCACTGCCCACCAGGCTACAGGGGCCAGCCACTTCACCTGGCTGAGGTGCAGTCCCTTTCATCTGCTCAGTGGGGATGAGGCACCCTTCCTGCCCCACAGGACTGCTGGTCAACAAGAAGAGTTGTGACACGGTGACAGCAGGTGATGGGGAGGAAACCCGGCTGCCCGAGTCAGCCTGACTCTCCTGCCGGTCATGTGGTCACAACCATGAAATGTCCTGGGTCCACTTTCCTCCCGTGGCTGTCAAGGGTTGCACATCTCCCACTTCCTGAGACACATGCTATCCCCTGTCCCCTCCCTGCAAGGAACAGCCTCCACGACCAGGAGAGCCTGGACACGCAAGTCGCTCCCTAGGGACGGCATGGGGCGCAGGGTGAAGCCAGGCCAGGGATGCACCCCGCCCTCCATCTCCTCCTCCTCCTCTCCCTTCTCTCCCTCCTCAGCCTGGGCCACCGCTCTCTGCAGGCGCCACCTCAGCGGGATGGCTCAGAATAAACCTGGGGGCGGGTTCGTTCCGCCAAGCAACGTCTGGGCGCCAGGGAGAGGAGCAGAAATGCCAGCGGCCCAGGGCAGGCCCTGCGCGCAGCTCCACCGAACAATGGCTGCCACTCCAGATGCTTTAAAAAGAATGTTTTAAAAATGCTTCCTCCTCCTCACTTTTTCTTCAGCTAATTAATTTTCTGAGGCTCCAGACAGCGGCTGGTACGCTCACCCAGGGCTGGTGGTGCCAGGCTCCAACCAGACTTCCGGCCTTGTGGGATTCAAGAGCACGGTGCGCCGGGGCTTCTTAATGCATGTGCCACCAAGGGTGGGGACTCCACGGCAGGGTACCAGGACTCGCCCAGGGCCACCTTGCCAGTTGACCAGGGTTGGAACCCAAACCCTGCCTAAGGGACTTGGCCTTCCTGAGCACTGCCTTCCGAGTGGGGGGCGGGCACGGGGGTGGGGGGGATGACACAGACCTGGAGGGCCCTGTGAGGACTCAGGGACATCAGGCTGGCTCAGAGGCTGGCACTTAGCAGGTGCTCAGTAGATGGCCTCCCTTTGAGGGAGGGGACATGCAGCTAGGGCACCTGCTTCCCGGGTGAGGACTCAGGGTGGCCCTACAGCTGAGCAGAGCCTCCCCACCTCCTGGCCTGAGGGAGGAAGAGGCCTCGGCACACCTGGTGCCTGGTGTCCTTAGGAAGCAGGCAGCACCAGAGTCCGGGAACCTTGCTCAGTGGGATGTGGCAGAAGGAGCCAGGGGGACAGACCCTGAGAAGGCGTGGTCAGGGACCACAGCCAAGCCCAAGGCTGAGGTTAGGGGGCAGAGGGAGAACCGCCCCAGCCGTGGCGTCACCTGGGAGGATATGGGCACCGTCAAACCTGCCTCCGAAGACAGCCCTGACTGGAATGATCAGCCGATCCCCATGGTGTAAATGCTCCCTGCCCGGCCGATTTCAAACCACGGCTGCGTGCCAGATTCCTGAGTGCGAAGACTTCAGCCTTGCCGCCCGATTCCAGCAAGCCACTGGCAGGGGTGCTGGCCAGCAGCGGTGTCGTGGGGTGCAGACACTCAGGCCAGCACCCCAGTTGGCAGCTGCTCCTATGGGGCCTTTCCAGAGCGCTGACCCCACCAGGCCTCTGTGCCCTGCCAGGCCTGGGCCGGGAGGCAAGGCTGAACTGGAGGCGAGGCACCTGTCTCTCCGGCTTCTCGCAGAGGGCCCTCCCCGCAGCCCTCCCTGGAGACCTTTTTAATTTAGCTGGAATGACTGGCAAGCCAGCAGCTCCCCCCCAGTGTCGCTGGCAGCCCCAGGGGCCGCATTTCAGTAAATTGAATGGAGCCGAGCTCGGAAAAGTGTGAACGGAGGGCGTGCAGCCCCCCTCCCCCGAGAGGCCCCAGGGGTGCAGGTCTGGCAGAAAGAGGAGGTGGGGAGGCCAAGGGAGGGTCGGTCTCACCCCAGGAGGTGACTCAAACTGGGCCTCTGGCTGGCTGAGGGGCCTCAGGTCAGTGACCCCTCCTGGGCCTCAGCACTGTCAGCTGCCCAACGGGGGTGCCCTCACCAGACTGGGGCGTGGGCTGAGGGACCTGTCCCCCAGAGGCCTGCTGGACAGCAAAACCAAAAGTTGGCATTTTTCCAAATGGAGTCAGGACTTGTCATCAGGGCTGTCACCCTAGAGGTGGCCAGTGGACAGGGGCCTGCGTGCAGCTAGCCCCCACCCACAAAGCACAGTCCTGTCCTTGAAGCATCACTCATCTGCTCACTCAGCAGACACCCAGCATTCCTCCTCCCCTGGGGGTGACCCTGGGCTGGCACTGAGGCCATCGGGCGAAGGAAGGCCAGCTGCAGCCGGGAGCAGGAAGACAGGCACCGGGACGGCGCCTGCTGGGCCCTGCTGCCCTCCACCCGCCCGCGCCCAGCACCCACACTGGCCTGCTCGTGGTGCTCGATGCCCATGCTGACGGTGTTCACCAGGATGGCCATCATGATGCCGCGGTTGAAGTACTTGCTGTCCACAATGCCCCGCAGCTTGGCCCGCGTCTCCCGCCACACGTCCCCACACAGCCGGACTGCCCCCACCTGCTCCTCGTCGTCCTCTTTCCCCAGGCCTGAGGAGGCCCCGTCCTCGCTGCTCCGGGGCCCGTCCCTGTCAGCTGAAGCATCACCACCGCCGGAGCCACCGGAGCCCGAGCCCTCCTGGCCCGAGTCAGTGCTGCCCGGGCCCGAGGGCCGCCGGCCTGCCTCGTGCTGGCAGTGTGGGCAGCTACTGGGGTCGGAGGCCAGCATGGCAGAGATGGGCTGCACCAGCGTGTGGGGCGTTGGGTCCAGGGGGCTGTGTCTCGGGCATAGCTCTGCAAGGCAAACAGGCGGCGTCGGTGCCCACCCCAGGCCCCACCTGCCCTGGGACGGGCTTCCCCCCTCTGGGCTTCGCCTGGACCCGCGTGGAAGCAGAGACCCAGCAGGCCACGGAATCTCGGCATCAATGTACAGATGGGCCTGGGACAGGTGTCCCTGCCACTTGTCACTTCTGCCTTGGTGCTGGGTCAGTCACTCAACAGACCCTCCCAAGTCCTGGTCATAAGCGTGGGGGAACCAGGTGTGACTGTGAGTCTGTGTGCGAAGTGGACACTCAGGTGGCCGAGATGTCCCTCAGCCCTCCGCCTGTGTCTCCCAGGGAAGGGAGGAGGCAGAGCCCTGGGCAGGGCAGGCCGCCCTCTGGAAGCCCTCAGGATGTCCCCACACACAGGGAGAGTTTGGGCTGGATGGGCCCAGGCGGGAAGGGGCCAGAGCTCACACCCTCTTCACCGCCCAAGAAGCATTTGAGCAGCCTGGGTAGCCTTGGACCCAGACCCTGTGGTCTGCGAAGCAGGTCAGAGGTGGCAGAGAGGCCTCCCTCTGGATGGATTGGGCTCTTCTTTATGTTTTCTATATTTTTCTAGACTAAACACATTTTGCTTATATAAGCAAAACAAAGGTGACATTAAGGGTTGAAAGAGAAGCCTGTGAAGGGTGACACCTGCCCTGGCTTCCGCACTGGCTCCAGATACCTCTAGTTCCTGGACCAGGGCCCGGGATGCCTTCACAGCTCTGGAGCCAGCAGCCCGGGGCCATCCCAGCCCAGCTCCTGGAGGGCAGGCCAAAGCCCTTCCAGCCCTGGCCCTGCAGGGAGC
>JAJEJO010047866.1:0-11066 GCA_020662805.1 Glaucomys volans
AAGAGAAGCACATAGTATCCAGTTATGCATATGAGTTATAGTAGCTAAGTTGCTGAAAGTCTCCCTAAGTTGCTGAGGCTGGCCTCAAACTTGTGATCCTCCTGCATCAGTGGAGTATAGGCCCGTGCTCCTGTGTCTGATAGTTTTTAGGTGATTTTAGAAAATTTATCTGCCTTTGAATAAAAGTTGCTTCTTTCTTATTTCCACTAGCTTATGTATAGTCTTTTCTGTTGATTTTATTTATTTTATTTTTCTAATTTGTTGGTAAGATATTTTTAGAAATCCTATTTGGAAGTGAAGTCAGTAAAGACCACACTTCAACAGGAATTATGCAAACCATGCAGAAATAATTGTAGCGTATACCCAAAATGAGAGGTAAGGGAATTGAAATGTTTCACTACAATCTTCAACTAAATAGGAGGGGAGATAATCATATAATGAAGCAAGTCACAATGAATCAAAGATTGTTCTGCTCTCCTTATGAGGACACAATGCATGATGAACTAGGGCTCACCCTGTTGTCCTTATAAGGATGCAAGCCAAACTGAACCAAGTGCCCCACCCTGATCTCCCTATCAGGACACAAGTCAACATGAACCAAGGGCCCCACCCTGATCTCCTTATAAGGACACAAGCCAACATGAACCAAGGGCCCCACCCTGATTTGCCTTATAAGGACACAAACCAACATGAACCAAGGGACCCACCCTGATTTCCCCATAAGGACAGAAACCCCACTGAACCAAGGGCCTTGCCCTGATCCTCTTACAAGGACTCAAACCACACTAAAACAAGGACCATGATAAACATCAAAGTCCTGCCCTTGTCAAAACTTCTATGCTATAGCACTTCTCCTAGCCTATGAGCTATCTTAAGTGAGAACAGGGACTGGGTCTTATTTTTGTATTCCCAGTGCCTAATACAGACCTTAACATTTTTACTTAATGTCGGTCAGTGATTTTTGGCTGGTTGGGTGGTGGGTGGATGAATGGACAAATAGATGGATGGACAGATAATTGGAGGCATAGATGGGGGGAAGGAAGGAAGGATAAATAGAAGTATGGTTGTCATACCCTCTTTAAAATCAGGATTGACCCTTGTTTCCTTGGTGTTAGTGTTCAATATGAAACATCCACAAAACACTGAGGTAAGAGCAAAAAGTAAATTTTATTTATGAGACAGAAGAGAGGGGGGCAGGGAGTTGCTAAGACTTCCCCAGAGAGGAGAGGAGGGGACCCAGAGCTGGTGCTTGTGGGAGTGGGAGTGCCTTGCCCCTTTTTAGATTTTAGATTTCCTTCCTTCTCATGCCTAGGTGACCAAAAGTTGAGAAGAGAACAAAAGGCAGGAAAAGAGCCATCCAGGGGGTAATTGCTTGAATTGAAAAGTGTGATCCTTCCTGTTTCCCCTGGGGTGTTAGCAGCCAGTTGATGGAGAAGTGCTATCTACTTACTTCCTTTTCATTGATAGTCAGTTATCTGTCTTTTGCCCCTGTCTCAGTTGGTTGGCAGACTGGCTGGCTGGATGGATGGATGGGAGGATGTAAAGTGTCTGGAGAAGTACCTGACACATATAATAAATTATAACTCTATTTCTGTTCTTTGATGGCATATAAATACCTTATTTCCATATACTGAAACATTTGGGTCAAAAAATTCCCACTCATTTAACCCATTTTAATACTGTACATGGAATACTGTTTTCTCATGATAGAAAAAAAATACACATTATTTCACATGTGCAGAAAACAAAACCACAAATGCAGTCTGCATAAAACCTGCCCTTTTATGTCACAAAACTAAGCATTAATCCTTTAAAAAAACAAAACCTAAACAATGATTTGGCATAACATGGAATAAACAGATATGCTTAAGGACATTAGCTTTTCCATTACAGGAATGGGAGGGACCCCCACTATCATCAAAATCTGTTTTGGATACTATTGCTGAATAACAAACACTCTCAAAACTTAGTAGTGAAAAATATTGACTGAATTATTGTTACAGGTTCTGTTGGGTCATAAATTAGGACAGAGCACAGGGGGATGGTTTGCCTCTGCTTCATGCTCTCTGGTATCTCATGTAGGAAGACTCAAAGACATGAGGGGGACCTGATGGCTGGGGACTAGAATCAATGAAAGTCTATCCACATGTCTGGCACCTGAGCTGAAATATCTTGCACACTGAGCTCAGCAGGACTGTGATCAGAGTGCATAGATGAGTCCTCTCCATGCAGCTGTGCATCCCCCAAACATGGCAGAGTCAGGAGAGTTAAATATATAACTTGACAGCTTGTGCCTCCAGTGCAAGGGTTCCAGTGGGCAAGGCAGAAGGCTCATTGCCTGTTATAACTCAGCCTTGGTGGTCACATAGTATCACCTCCATCCTGTTTTATTGTTTGAAATAGCTACCAGTCTATCCAGGTTCCTAGATAGGAGACACAAACTTCACAACTTGATGGGAAGCATGTAAAAGAGTTTTACAGTCATGTTTAAAATCCCTTCAGTGCTGTTAGAAACTGATGCTAGAATCCTGTGGAAGGCAATCTTATCTTAATTCATTTCATTGCCCTTTGGGCCTCATTTTCATTGATGTATAACATTCATTGTTTGTGAGAAATCTGATCTCTGGCCTCCCCATCATGCCCAGAATGTGCTGGCAACATGGTGAAAACTCTGTCTCCTTTCCTGAATTCAGTGCTTCTCGTGGATCTTGCCAATTTTGAGAGAAGAACCCTTAGTACTGGCTGGACCAGTGGCAGGGAACCTTCCTGATGTTCTGAACATTCAGGGCAAAGCAGGTGCGCACAGAATAACAGGCCACAGTTGGTCAATCATGCTCAAAGAAGTGACCCACACCAAACTTCCATCTATCCCACAGCACACCTTCTCCTGAGGATCTGTCCACTGATCTTAATGCTTCTTCCAGAGGGCAACAGTTTTCTGGAAAGACACAGAGCCCTGGGAAAAGCAGCAATTTCCTGTGAATTCAGATTGTCTAAGACATATTGTTTGGGGCTGAAGGACTCCTGTAAGAGACTTCCTCAGCCTCATCAAGGGTCTTTAGAAAATAGGTGGGTGGGTTCCAGAACCTTGGGTCAAGGCACAGAGATCTTGGGACTCAAGACCCACTGGAACCAGGGAGTTGAAGAGGTCACAATGTGGAATGCCAGGGTTCCAATGACACTCTATATCCCATCCAGAAGGACATCAAAGCAACTCAGAGTGACCCATGAGAACCAGAGGTGTGTCCTGGTTCAGCTGGTGTATACACCTGGACCTGAGTGCCAAGGTGGGGCATCCTGTCTGCCCTGCCAGAAATTGATGGGCCTGAGTGTCCTGTAGGCTCTCAGCTGTGACCAGTAACCCTGTGCTTACCTGGATCACATCACCTCATCCACTGGCCCCAAATGCCTTACCATGTAAGAGAAAAAGGATGTGACAACCATTGTCACTCCCATAGTGTCACCCAGCAGCAGCTGGCAGATCCAGTTGTAGTCTTTTGTGTGTGTGTGCATTGCTCAGAACAGAGCAGGAACTTTAGCTAAGCTTGATAATAATCTCTTTATCTTTATTGAGCCCTTATTATATTTTATGCATTAGAAAGATGTGCATTCTCTGTTTTAATCAACATAACAATCCTAAACTTAAGTATCAGGAATCCCAAACGTTGGTACTCCTACATATTCATTGGTTTTACATGGTGACTGATGAATTTGAAAAATGCTGATAGTCTTAACAGTGATATAAATGCTAATTCTCCAAGAAAAAAGGAGTCCACATAGAATTTTCCAACCTTACTTAGTCATAAAGCAACTTGGAGTAACTGGATATTTTAAGGATCACAAATTTGAAGCTTGAAGGGATGGGATAGGAGTGATTCGACATAAAACATGGTGTCCTATGAGGAGCGATCTAGAAGCATTTGAGAATAGGTAGAGTTTAGGCCATCATGGTGGAATTCATGGCACTGTCTTTGAAAGTGGACACTCATGATACACATGGGATAGCCAGTGACTCCTCAAGGTAGCTATGGTTTATTCTTAGAAATGTGGCATCTACTTTAAAAGCTCCCAGAGAAGTCTGCGATGACATCACAGGAGCAAGGAGCTTTCATCTGCTTCTCACTCCCAGTCACATGTGCAAGATGCTGAGCCACTGAGTGGGTCCCCCTCTGCTATGTCCACCTTTTCTAAGAATGTGGAAGGCTCTTTCCTGAGTGCAGCACTACATGGAGCCCAGGACCAAAGCCACTGGGTAATTGACACCCCAGGACCCATATAAGCTGCAATCTAACCCTCTTGTTTGTTTTTCTAAATTTGCATCATAAACACACCACACATCCCATTTCCTTTTCTCCTTCTGATAATCATCAAAATATCAGTATTTCAAAATATCAATATTTCAGTCTGTTTTTGCAACATTTATACATCTTTTATACAACTTACCATTCATTCTACTGAAAGCCTTTGAATAACACCCTTTTGTGATTAAAATATTTTACATCTTCTTAATTTTCTAGTGATTCTGATCAGATTAAAATTGACCATATGTTTAGGACTTGGGACAGGAAATTTCTTTCCATATCAGCAACATACAGGTAGCTTTCAGTTAAACTCAGTACTCAGCTAAAACCAGGCCTTATGGTGAAAATGGTGTGGACATGGTATGATAAATCATTTAATTTTTAAATTATATGTGTGTGAACATTCGTGGGATGGTGGCAGGCATGGGTCTGAGCAATATCCAATTTATACCTTAAGGTGAACTGTTAGTCCTCTCAGAGGGCCTGTTACTGCCCATATTTCACATTGGTGAAAAGGAGGCACCAGGAGGTGAGAGCAGGAATTGTAGCTCCACAGCCCAGCTTCCAGAGTCTGCAGTGTTAACAAGGACTTCTCCAGAATCAACCCCTTTTACCAGTGTTAGAGTCTAATTGCCACTTCTATGATGATGGGCTTGATAAGCACGCAGCAATTTCAACTAGCACATGGCCCATGGTAGGGCTGCCTTCTTACCAACTCTTCAGGAGATCCTTGAAAACATTTTGCTATGGACAAAAATTTGTTAATGGAGCCATGTTACTGTAAGACTAAACTTTAAAAAATTGAAATATAAAACTCGAAGTTATTTAAAATGCTTCCATCTCAAATCATTATCAGAAGCCACAGAAACTAAAATTCTTGCAGCTGCATTTTACATAGTGAGAACAATTTTCTGGATAAATTTAATAACAGAAAATCTATTATATGAACATAATACTTATTCTTTTATTTCCTGACACAAATAATGCATATGGTTAAAATGGCATGATAGAGAATTTTGCTTTAAAACTTTTTATTGACTCAAGTTAGAAAGGGCAAACTATTAAAATGACACATGGCACATCTTTTTTTTTAAGGTAGCAATTTCTGACCACTGAAGGGAAGGATACGAAGATGCCCAGAGAAGCTCTGGGAGTCCCAGAGCTGCAGAGATACCAGGGCTGGAAGGTGCAGGAAGCCTCCTGTCCTAACCTGAGCATTTCTTCCTTTTTTTAATGAATAATAAATGTTAGTTTTTGCTTTTTAAGATTTGAGGGAGTTGATTTTATATCAGTATACAACTGAAGCCATCATTATTTGAGTGGCCTATATGTAAATCAATTAGTACAAAATAAAGCTATCTTCCACCACTGATTTATTCATTCTTTATCTAATACACGGTCAATCACCACATTGCACTAATTTGCATAAATTAAAATATCTGGGTTATCCTATATCTTTTATATTCATTTTAAGTACACATCTATTAAGTCTTTAGATCTTATTTATACTATATGCTACTGGAATCTGTGTATTCAAACCCATTTAAAAGAAAAAAACTCCTCTATATATTCTTTCTTTAAAGTTAATTTATTTTGATTCATTGTACACAAATGGAGTACAGCTGTTGTTTCTCTGTTTGTACACAAAGTAGAGTCACACCATTTGTGTAATCATACACGTACATAGGATAATGATGTTTGTCTCATTCTGTTATTATTCTTACCCCCGCACCCCAAACCCACCCCTCTTTTCCTTCTATGCAATCCATCCTTCCTCCATTCTTGCCTCCCTTCCACCCTGCATTATGCATCATCATCCACTGATCAGAGAGATCGTTTGGCTTTTGTTTTTTGGGGATTGGCTAATCTCAGCCTCACAGCCTCCAATTTCATCCATTTACCTGCAAATACCATAATGTTATTCTTTATGGCTAAGTAATATTCCATTGTGTATATAGTATATATACCACAGTTTCCTTACTTTTTATGTGTACTTCACTTTATAAAATCCAGGGAAAGATAAGAGTGATTCCACATGGGTACACTATGTTTTATGTAAGTAGCATCCCTGAGATTTCACATCTCCACTCCCCAAATCCCAAGTATTCATTGTCCATGACCTTCAGCTGTGACCAGGAGGAGCTGTTCGGTAGGAGGCTGCATGGCATGTGGTGAGGCACCCAGCTACTGCTGAAGGCAGGCGCACCCCTGCCACTGGCCCAGCCATCCCTTCCCTGCACATGGGATTATGGAGATGAAGCCACAGAACACTCTGGAGTTTCCAATGCCTTTCCACGGGTGTCTTCTCCAACAGTTGCAACCCATGCTTCCCACACACTTCAGGGAGGAGTCTGAAGACCAGGAAGAGTTTTCCTTCTGGCCACAGTGACCAGTTCAAAGTGAATCAAGTCTATACTGACTCACAGGGATCATCTCCATCTACACTCTATCAAGGGGAACAGGTCTCCATCTACACTGGCTTAAGGCAAATGAGTCCCCATCTACCCTGGCTCAAGGTGAGCGAGTACATAGTGAGTAGTAGAGGAGGCACAGTGGTCCTGGTCTTGGAGAGGATGGCAGCTGAGCCCTGGCCCTTGCCTTGAGGCCTCTCTTTAAAGCCTCTTTAAATAAAAACAAAACAAAAACTGCAAACTGCCTTTTTAAAATTATTGAAATATCAATTTTATTATACAATTTGTGAAAAAAAAAAAGGATAAATTTCTCTCAAAGCATGGGAGAAAGGACAAAGAGCAGGGCAGGGGAAAGTGTCCCAGGGAAAGTCTGTGATGTGATCCACAGGCAAAGTCTCTATGATGCCTTTCGCAGGTGGGGGCAGAAGAGTCTTCTGGTGGATGCGGATGCACGGCTGCCAGGAATCCACGTGGAGAAGCCTGAGCCAGTAGGCACACCTCCCTTCCACAGCATGCAGTCAGCCTCCACACAGCCCCAGGTCTTGTGGCTGTCCTGAGGTTCTCAGTCAGGGCTGGGTATTCCCAGTGGAGCCACTTTCTTTCTGGAGAGCAGCCCACCGAAGCAGGGTACGCAGCAGAGTTGCCGCATACACTTGGCGATCCTCCTCCTCACCCTCTTCCAACCCCAGCTGCTGTCTGGGGGCTGGACTGCGGTGGTGCCCTGGGAGGAGGTGCGGCTGGGCTCAGGAGGCTCATGCTGGGAGGCTAGGCTGGGTGCGGGTGTGTCCTCGTGGAAGAAGCGGAGGGGGATGGCCGGTAGGCTGGCACCGCCGGCAGCCTTCTGCTGGAGCTGCTTGGCCTCTCCCGGCTGCTGCTGCTCACAGGGCAAGGGAAGGGTGGGCGCACTGGGAGCCCTCCTGGGGCAGGGATCCGCAGGGCCAGGGCAATGCTCGGGCCTCCCCTGGGTTCTCTGGCTCTCCAGGATTCTGTAGGTCGCCATCGCGTGGTTGAATTTGTGGCCGGCCACGGATAGCCAGGTGTTATATTGGTCAAAACCCATGTTCAGCATTGTTCTTAAAATTGCGGGATCGGGGAGTTTGGGGAGTGCCTCGCAATGAGGACTGGGTGAAGCGTCCTCGCCCTGGGTCAGCCATGGGTGCCCCAGTACCTGGTCTATGGTGGGCCTCTGCTTGGGGTCCACGGTGAGTAGGTCACGAATGAGGCTTTGTGCGCCCTGGGAGATGTGCTGGGGCATGTCGTAGGTTCCCTGCTGGATGAGCTGCTTCACCTTCCTTTCGCTGCTTGCCCAGAACGGGCAGCTCCCTGCAAGCATGGCATAAAGAGTGGCGCCCAGGCTCCAGACATCTGCCGGGGGGCCCTCGAAGGCCTTCCCGCAGGCGATCTCAGGAGCAAGATAGAAGAGAGTGCCCCCGAGAGACTTCACCGTCTTCCCAGCCGTGAATCTGGTGCTCAGGCCAAAGTCGATTAGCTTGGCCTTGCCGCTGGCATCCACCACCACGTTGTCGGGCTTCAGGTCCATGTGCACGATCCCGTTCCTGTGGCAGTGCTGCACGGCCCGCACGATCTGCCGGAACAGCCGGCGGGCCTCCTCCTCCTGCATGCCATCAGTGCCGGGGATGAAGTCCCATAGCTCTCCCCCACCTGCGTGTTCCATGATGATGTAGATGTAGTCCTGAGTCTCAATGACCTGGAAGAGGTGGATCACATTCGGGTGGTCCAAGCCCGCCATCATGTCTGGTTCAGATAGGAAGGGGAAGTCACAGGATGCTTTGTCCAAGACCTTCACCGCAACCTCTGTCCCAGTGAGGAGATGGCGGGCAAGTTTCACCTGGGCGAAGCCCCCTGCCCCAATGTCCTCCAGGACCATGTAATGGTCCGCGAAGGCAGACTCACGCAAAGAGCTCTGCCTCCGCAGCTCTACACTACTCTTACTACGCTGGCATCTCATCCTAATCCGGAACCAGGATGCTAGCAACTAGCTTAAAAAAAAATAATAGGCTAAAACAATAAACCAAACCAAAATCCCAAAATACAAAAGCAAAAACACAAAAGAAAAAAATCCCAAATCAAAAAACCCAATATACAAGACCGCAACCACCAACAACCAGCCACCAACCACCAACCACCACCAAACACACTATCTATCTGGGAGTCCGACAGGTCACCACCAAGAGCTTCCTGTACTTATGGACAAAAAGCCCAGCTGTGGCCACTCTCTTATATACCCGCAGTTTGAAATTCCCTCACAATGACTCCTTGTGAAGTCAGAGCAAGACATGACACAGGCACCCCTGGGCATAACTCCCCCTGGTCATCTCACTTTGGGCCCTCCAGGACCTTTCCCATTTTCATAAGAATAAGAGAGGACTCTGGAAGGTTTTTGCTTCAGTGGGTTATGGAGGCTGATGTTTACTTGTTTAGAAATCAAAATTTGTAGGATATTTCAGCAGTCTTTTCATTTTAAGTCGGAAAATCTGTAATCACTTTGTGGCTTTGAAAGACCTTATCATGTCTATGTGCAAGGTTTCTGCTTCTTTGCTGCCTGAACCGAGCAGCTCTCCTCCACTGGGCCCTTGCCATATGGTGGACAACCTCACTTTGGGCAGAGCAATGGAGTCAGCTGTCTAGGAACTGAGACCTCTGGAACTGTAAGCCCCAGAGAAGCTCTTCCTCCTCCAAGTTGTTCTTATTGGATATTTTGTTCGCAGAGAGAAAAGAGCTAATTAAAACACAGCCAAATATCACTGGGCCCAGCTTGACAAATGGATTTGTGTGTGTGTGTGTGTCCAAGTGTGGTGCTGGGAACTAAACCAGGTCTTTGCACTTGCTGGATAAAGAAGCTCTCTTCATGTGCACATCCCATCCCTAGGGTTTGGGCTTCCTGGCCTCACCAACTCTCAATCCTGTACATTGAGGCTGAACTGTCAACAGGAATATTGGAGGGACACACACATTAAAACCACAGCACGGGATAAACAAGAGCATAGGGAGTTGGTCCCCACCAGATGTGCCCTCTTTAAAGGGGAGTCCGTCAGGTCCTTGATCTAGAATTTCAGCAAGTAACATTTTTGGGAGCGTCATAGTTGGGGTCGATTATGGAAAAGGGAGAAATTGAGAGGGGGACAAAAATAATGGGCAGTGTCTTCATTCTGCTGGTTTTATGGTTCGAAATATCAGTGTACCTCAGATCTTCCCAATGAACTTTTCATACATTTGATCTCAGGAGTGAATCTTCAATGATTCATTACATTTCAGGTGGCTCACTCAAGGGATTTTGAAACAAATTACCTGAAAATAGTTCATAAATGGACAAATGTGCTGATGTCCAAAAATTAAATCATTTCACTCATTTCGTTCTTTAGTGAATATTTAGTGAGCCTTTAGACTCACCCCATTTCCTCCCTCAAGAAGCTTGGAGCCTGATAAGAAAAATAGACAAGAAAACAGCCAATTTAAGTTCAGCAAGATAAATGCTATTATGGTGCTGGAATGGGGTGCCAGAGAAGGAGGCTCATCTAACTCATTCCAAGGTTAAAGAAGGTGGAGGAGACGGTACCTGAGCTGAAATCTGAGAGAAAAAGTGTGGGCAGGAAGCAGGAGGAGTCACATTTTCAGGTCTGAGGGATCTTACATGATGCTAACAAGGAAGCTTAAATGATGGCAAAATATTTTGATAACAGATGAAAAGCAGTGACTTTCTGGAGAGATGTTTGATGAATTACCACGTGAAAAATGCAGACACATCTTTGCTATAGGACTTCACTGGAGAAAGTATCTCATCTCTTCCAGCAATAAAATTCTGTGACCTGTGATCTCATTCTGTCGTGGGAAGAGAGGGCTTCATAGGAGAGCCAGGGGTTCCATTGGGCATTGAAGAATGAGTTGATTTTTGTGAAATTTTGTTTTGATATAATTTTAAGTTTACAAGATTAGTATAAAAAATCATTATCCTAATTGTTATACTCCATGCAAGTATGATGTCAGAATACAATCTGCTATCATGTATCCCTAAAAAAAAAAAGCAAATAAAAAGGCCATTTTATTCTTTAGTCAGATTCATTGATTGTTTACATCTTGCTATGTTTCCTTTGTGTTCTCTCTCCACACACACAGTTTTTTTCAGAACCATTTGAGAGTACGATGGAGACAGTGTACTCTTTCCTCCTAAATACTTCAGTGCATATTCCCATGAAAAGAACATATTTTTACATCTCACCATAAAATAATCAACATTTAGCATCAACGTAACTGATCTATATCAAATTTTGTCAGTTGTCTCAATAACATTCTTTGTAGGTCTTTCCCAGTAAGGATCCTGTTCAGATTCAAACAC
>JAJEJO010047870.1:2216-25618 GCA_020662805.1 Glaucomys volans
ATTATTCATAGCCTGAATCTGCTCTCTCGTCACATCATTCTCTTCTCGGATCACTTTAATTATGAACATTCTGAACTCCATTTCTGTCATTCCTTCTACCATGCTGTCTTTGGATTCTCTTGATATATCATCTAGGTTTAATTGGGACACTTTCTTCCCGTGTTTTCTCATGGTGCTCGTGTATCTTCCCCTCTGTTGCTTGAGGGGTGTTTGATCAAGCGGTGACCCAAGAAAGGTGCTGTCCCACTACCTCCAGGATGGGAATGTTCAATGCTTCTGGGCAGAGGCAGCCTAGTGTTGATAGACAATTAGATACAGCAAGGTGGTAGACTCCGGGCCTGGGTGTGGGCCTGGGCACTAGTTCAAGTTGGGGTGGTGTCACAGAACTGTGCTCAGTGATGGAGACACTGGGCTTGAGAGCCCAGGCTGACCTGAACTCCTAGCTGGGGGTTCAGGCAGTGGCAGGTGGTTGCTCTCTCCTGGGGACACTGTAAGCTATTGCCAAAGGCCCAAAGCTCCCTGCTGGATCACTCCAGACACTGCTGACAATGCTGGCGGCCCCAGGAAGCTGGAAATGGACCCCCTCTGTCAGGGAAGCCGCCAAACTCAGAGCAGTTCCGCCTCCCTGCCGGAGTCAGCCATCCCAGGGGCTTCGGGCCAACCTCTGCAGGTGTGGCTGTAGGGTCTGGGAAGCCCGAGATGGGCACTCTCTGCCAGGGAAGCTGCAGAAGTGGGGCCGAATAGTTCCCACTCCCAGCCAGAGACTGCGTTCCCAGATTTTCCCGGCTGGAGCTCCCCTGACACAGCTGGAGGCCCCAGGAAGCTGGTAATGGGCCTTCTCCGCCAGTTAAGCCACCAAAATGGCGTGGGGTAGTTCCATCTCCCTGCCAGAGTCCGCGTTCCCAGAGTTTCCCAGAGGCCTCTGAATGCCCCAGGTAGCCTGAGATGCTCGGTCTCTGCCTGGGAGGCCGCCAGCTGGTGCTGGAGCCGCAGCCAGTGACTCCAAAGCGCTACTGGGGACCTGCACTCACTTGGCTGGCACAGACCCAGGTCG
Organism: Glaucomys volans; assembly: GCA_020662805.1. Lineage (NCBI taxonomy): Eukaryota > Metazoa > Chordata > Mammalia > Rodentia > Sciuridae > Glaucomys > Glaucomys volans. The sequence goes on from JAJEJO010047870.1 coordinate 3,271, forward strand.
GTGGAGGAGCCGCGGCCAGTGACTCCAAAGTGCTACTGGGACCCGCACTCACTTTTTGGCTGGCGCAGACCCAGGTCGGTGGCAGAGCCGCGGCCAGTGATTCCACAGCGCTACTGGGGACCCTCACTCACTAGTTGGCTGGCGCAGACCCAGGTCGGTGGTGGAGCCGAGGCCAGTGGCTCCAAAGCACTACTGGGGACCCGCACTCACTTGTGGGCTGGTGCAGACCCAGGTCAGTGGCTCTGAAGCAGCTGCAGGGTCTGGCGCTTCCAGATGGTAGCAGCCCACGGCGGGCCGAGCCCAGCCCGGCTGAGTTGGTTCTGGAGCAGCACCTGGGGACCCCTTATATGTGCTTTGAATATAAAGTCTCGTTGAGAGTCATATTCCTGCTGTTTGAATCCGAGCAAGTAGGAATCCACGGAGCAAGTAGGAATGCAGCCTTCCTCTAATCCGCCATCTTGGATCCTCCCCCCATTCCATCTTAAAAAAACCTGTAAAAAGGTAGTCACTGCGAAAGAAAAGGTGACTTACTTTTTCAGGCCTGGGCATTAGAATTTTAAAACAACCTCTGAGTGATCTTTTAAATGAGCAAAATTTGAGAATCACTGGAGATGGTTTGCAAAGACACCAAGTCGCTGAGAGGCAGTCTCCATTCAACACCTTTCAGAACATGTCTTACTAGGATCAAGAAAGTCTATGTGGCTTTCTGGGGAAGACTAAGCAGAAACCTCTTTCCTGCTCTCTGAGAGCACTGACGCTGCAGTCCTTATTCATACAGTGTCTGACGTGATGAGGCATGTAACAATTAAAAAATAGAAACTAAAACAAGGCAGATGATTCCAATGGAAAACCAAAGAGAAACATTAACTAAAGAGGCTTCTCAAATTCTAATAGGCTGAAAATTACACTAAGAAGTAAGGCTCAAATTCTAGGCACCTCTGGTGCTGACATCTGAATAGAGCCATGAATACATGTCTTCGGTAAAGACAAAGCTCATGGTGATGTTAGTACCCCTGACCCCTACTTCCTGTATCAAGAACTGCAGGCTCATCCCTGATACAGGTGCAGGCACAGCTCAGTGAGAACCTTCATGCAAAGCATCCTCTCTTCTCTAAACTAGGGTTGGGTCAGAGAATGCACCAAAGTCTTCCCTGAAACTCCACTGTATTTCTGAGCCTCAGTAAAGGGAGTCATATAGAGAATAGAATCTGAGGAGGGCAGCCTTTTGAAAGCCATATGCATTCTCCCATCATAGTGTCTTTACTGCACTTGCACTGTTTGCTCATATGTACCTTGGGATGCCTTGGGCTCAAGGACCTGTGCTTGAAACCCCATGAATTGGTGGATGTGATTCTCATGTCCCTTGGTTTGAGTCATTGATAGTGAAAAAAATTAAGAAAGAAAGGAAGGGGTGCAGATGCTGGAGGGATGAGAAGGACATGAAAGGGAGAATCCCAGAGGAAGGAGGGAAGCTTTCTTTGGAGTGCTGCATGTGTCTCACAGGTGCCATGGTCATGAACCCAGAGATATTGGGAAAAGGATGTCACTGCTGCCAACTCCTGAACCTCATATAGGTGAGCTGTGCTGGAACTTTCTGTCCAGGACCCAGAGTGGAGCAGAAATTCCATAAAGTTGCACTGTTTCCAGGTTAACAGGCCCTGGAATGAAGCCTGGTTGTGATGGACAGAGGGGCTCTGGCCTCCTGTGTGCCTGTGAGGGTACTGTACTCCTGGTGGCTGGTGGGAGGTTTGCTGTTGCACTAGGTATCAGGGCTTGTCATTTCCCTTTATTTAGCCCTTCTGCCCTCTTTACTGTCCCTAGACCTCAGTACCTGCTTTCAGAAAAGAAGACATCAAGGTGTTTGAAGAAGAGCAGTGACCTGAAGGCAGTGCTCAGGTGTGGAGCGCCTGTCATTGACATGAGTGGTGTGTGGCACCCCATGTAGGTGTTTGTGGACTTGACCAACTCTTAGTGTGAAGACCACCTCAAGACATCCCTGAAGATGTCCTCCCTTCATTTTTCTCTGGGATTATTTTAAGGAACTGCTCAGAGACATGCAGGAATTTTGTGTGCTCTTCCAGGAAGGAATCTACCTCACATCCTGACTGTGGGTTCACTCCCTGGATGCTGACACTTCTCAGTGGAGTCTGGGCAGTGGTGTGGTGCTCCAGCCCATGGCCCCCTGCTGCCCTGGGTGACATGCTCCTTCCTGCAGGGCCTCTGCCATGAAAATGACTTTACTTGCACGACTGTGAAGAGCTTCCCACTGTGACTGGTGCAGGTTATGCAGCTGTGGGGCACCAGGCCAATGGGTTTTCAGGCCCAGGACTGCTGCTGTTCTTCCCTCCTCACACTGAACTTCCCTTTCACCCTGCTCATCTGGGCTGCTGGTATACACATGGGGATAGAATTGGAAGACAGCTTCTTGTTGAGGCCCAGGCTGGTCCGCCTGCATTTCCTTACCTGAATAAGTGGTCTCAATGCAGGAACCACACAGGTTCCTAATTTTATCCACCATATGGACCCTGATGAAAATGCCCAACTTGAGACTGCATGTTGTAACTATTGTGGTTCTGACAGGACTGGTTCAAAGATACAGAGTTTGAAATAATGTCTTTAAACATTGAGAATAAAACACTTTAGGCATTCAACATAAATGTCCTCATGACATTCATGTCAAAGGGACATGCAACCCTTAACTTGCAGGGGCAGAGGCAGACTGGCCCTCCTGGACAGTGAGCCTGCTCCTGTGCTTCATGGATACAGAGATAGTGATGCCTTGGGTTGTAGGGCCAATAGTGCCCTAGGACCTGGGGCAGAGACTGAGTCTCCTTAGACATGTCACTCATGGCCGGGGTTCTACTGACCCTGAAGCATGTTGTACTCTTCTGGAGTGAGCATCAGTAGTTTGTTTTACAACTGCCTGTCTGGACACCTGTTGCCCAGTTATCCAGATGTGTGATCCAGTGTCCTGGACTTGCTGCGAAAGTCCTGGTCTCTGCTTTTACATCTGGATCTGTTTGGTTAGAGTCTCTCCCATTCTCATTGCCCTTCCCCTCTCCTTGCTCTCTGGCCTCAGCATCTCCCTCCTCACAGACAGGGACAAGTCACTCTCACCAGGAGTGAAGTCTCACCATTACCTGTTCATTCCAAACAGCACAGAGACATGCCACCCTCCCCTAGTCCTGACTTCATGCAGGACACAGACCCTTGTTAAGATCCCCTATGAATCCTCATGACCTTTTGGGCTGTGGCCCTAAGTTCCTTGACCTCTCTTTCTTAGTTCTGACTCAGGGAGACCCTTGATTTCAGGGTGGAGGAGTCCACCTTCCCTGCCCTGTGACCTTCTTTTTTTTTTTCCCCCTAAACTTCATCCTTTTGGCTCACCTGGAGGGATGTCTTCATATTTCCATTGTGGAGACAACCACTCAAAACATTTGTGGAGCACAAGCTAAAGGCCATGAAACCTCAATGAACACACATGAAAGGTCAGATTTTGCAAGACAGTTTGGGAAATCAGATGACTTCTGGCAATTATAGTCCTCAAAACACCAAACAATATGAGGAAAAATCCCTGGGTCACAGAGTCTGGTTTCCAAATTGCACACATTACAATAGACAAACCCCCATTTTTACCAAAACAGACACAATCACAGGTACCCAAAGATTATGAAAATTGCCTTCCTTCTGGAAGGAAGAAAACCATCTGTGACAAATAATCTATAGGAAGTGCATTTCCACCACTCAGGGTATTCTCCATCATCTCTGTCCCAGCACTTTCTGCTGAGCCCTGAGTAGCTTCCCCATGAATATGAGCAGCTCACACTGTCTCTGTGCAGGCTGGAGAGCAGGTCATTGTGTGGAAGAATTAATTTGCTCTCCAGGGCTCCGTGCACCACCATTCTCAGGGCTGGGCTGTGGGTTGTGGGGAAAATTCAGAGCAAACCTAAGTTGACCAGGTGAGACTGAGACTTTTATTCTCCTAATGATGAAAGGAGAATCTCAGACAGAAATTTGAACCTAAGAAGGTCTCTACCATGTAGAGGTTCAGGCCATGACAAAGTACAGAGGAGGGTGAGTCCTCTGAGTGAGCACACTCCTAAGGACAAAAAAACCTTCTGTTTGTTTGGCTTAGAAGCATTCTGCTACCTCTCTGGCCTTGAGACCTGGAGACATTATCTTATTATAAAAACATTTGCGACTAGTAAACTCTGAGAAGCAAGCAATTTATGTGATCTGCACATGCCCAAAGCTAACTGCACTAATGTAACCTGACATAACCCTGGAGTAGGTAATAATACTGAACTAGCCTTCCCACTGAAGCCCCTTCTTACTGTGTGCCATCTTGTGTGTTTGCCTCTTCTTTGCTCTCCTCTTAGCATTTACAGCTCACCCTTTAACCTTTACAGTTGGTAGACTGAGCAGGGACCCTTCTGGATGTGTTGATGGAAGAAGGAGATACCTACTGCCTGGAACAAGCTTTGACAGGGCCTCTCATTGGCTGACGCTGATCCTACTGGTAAGCTAAGGGAAATTCCCTGTCTGCCACTCAATGTCATCACTGGGCTGAACTTTCTCATTTGCTTCATAAGGTGAAACATAGTGTAAGTAATGCTGATCTTGCTACTTTGCTGTCTGAAATAGATTCTTGCTGTCCATGGTCTCTAGAGAGTGGGTCCTTAGGACTCAAAGATTGGGAAGATATAGGTAAAAAATTACATGAGGAACCATGGGCTCCTATAGCTGTGTTACATTCTTGGTATTTGTGTCCTGATGCAATCTAAAAAATAGCCTTCACAGCACTGCCACCTTCTCCTATACTTTCTACAACTGAAGTTTTTTTCTCTTCCTCCTCCTTCCCCTCCTCCTCCTTCCCGCCCCCTTCTCATCCCCCAGTCCAGTATCAATTATCTGAATGTCTCAGGAAGGCAGCTGCAGAGGGAAAAACTCATAAATTGACTGTCTATCCCATTAGATTACATAAGGCGAAACCCAATTGTGGGTCGCTCCCCCACACACAACCCATGGCCAAAGGAGAGGGAATACTCTCCACCTGCAGACACAGATCTCTCCTTTGCAAATACTTCCAATTCAAACAGAAGCTCCTCCCAAAACTCCTTTCTTGCCACTAGGGGGAGAGCTGGGAAAGATTTGATTACTACTGAGGATGCTGAAGAAAGTCTCCCTAGGAGAGTTTGTAATGAAAGAGGAAATGCAAGATTTGATTCAATTTCATTGAATCATATTTACCTGTTACTTAAAAAAAACTAAAAGTTAACCCTTTGTTTAAATGAGCAGCCAATCACAGGGTTATTGGACACAGGTGCTGATTTTACAGTTATAACCCTCTCAATGTGGCCTCATGCCTGGCCCTTGCAAAGGACCACCCTGATTTGGGGCATAGGAGGCAATAATGAACAGGTGTCTGAAAGTTCTCTATGATTGCAGTGTTCCACCCTTTCCAACCCACAGCAAGTTATTGCACATATTCAACCATACATTATGGTGGCTCCCTTTCCTACATGGGCCAGAGACACCTTACACAAGTTCCAAATATCTGTGGAAATGCCTTTTTCTTTTTTTTGTAGGGGCCTCTGAGGTTCCAACTGCCATTAAAATGGGAGGCCACCACTGTTTGGGTAGAAAAATGGCCATTGTCTAAGGACAAGATGACAAATGCAGAGGCCCTCATTTGAGAACAGTTGCAATTGGAACATATTAAACCTTCTACCAGTCCATGGAATATGCCCATTTTCATCATAAAGAATAAATAATGAAATTGGAGATTATTACAAGATTTAAGAGAAATTAATAAATGTATTCAACATATGGATCCACTTCAGTGGGGATTGCCTAATCTAATTCCTCAGGATTTTCCTTATATGTAGTAGATCTAAAGGACTGGTTTTTTACTCTTCCTCTCTTTCCTGATGAGCAAGAAAAATTTGCCTTCACAGTTCCTGTTTTCAATCATCATAAGCCTACTGATGGATATCAATGGAAATTTCTTCCTCAAGGTATCTTAAATAGCCCCATGTTATATCAACATTTTTTGAATGAGGCTCCTCAGCATTTCTGACAATTATTCCCACATATTCTTGTTTATCATTACATGGATATTTTGATTGCTGGACCAAGATACTTTAAAGTGCAACACATTCTATTACAATCTGGTCTCCATGTGGCGTCCATGTGTGAAAAAATTCAATGACAACTCCCTATTAGTGATTTAGTACATAAAATACTGCAGCATTGTTTCATTCCTCATATTCCAAAATTGACTTTTCCTTCTCAATTTCCTTAGTTCATTTGCAACAATTTTTAGGACATTTAAATTGGATCTGACCATATATTTCTTTAACTACTGATATGCTGTTGCCCTTTTTACAGCTGTTAAAAGGAAGCAAGATAATCCCACCAGTTTTTTCCAGTTAACTCCTGCACTGACTGAAGCTTTTCAATGTGTGAACAAGAAGTTATCTGCAGTTCTTATAGATAGACTCCCAACACTCAATGTTCCTTTATCTGTAATATTCTTTACTGGAAAGTCTTATGCCTTTGCTGCAGTTGTTGCCATTTATAATCAAAACATACATAATAGAGTGGTTATAGTCTCTTCACTTTACAGGAAGAAATGTTCTCCCTCATGCTGGTATGTATGCTCAGTTGATCTCATATGGTCACAGTTGTATCTTATCTGTTACAGGAATAGATGCTCAAGTACGTTATGTTACTTATGGAAAGACTTTACATTTACAGTATTTACAATTTTCTTCATAATTTCCAGCTATCCTAACTGACTTTTTACCTCCTATTGCTTTCCATGCACTTCAGGATGAATGCCCTTCCTTGTTTTGTCAAGTCTCTCATGCTCCATCTTCTGTAATCTCCTCTATTCCACCTTCCAGTGGGATTACTGTCTATACTGATGGAGAAAAGCAACAGGGTGTGGTATATATATTCAATGATAAAATGGACTTATTATTACACATCGCTTCAAGCTTCTCCTCAGTGAGCACAATTACCTATGATTATTTTGGCTCCTTGTATGTTTCCCCCTGCCTTAAACATCATTCCAGAATCTCAACATACAGCCAAGCTGATGCCTCATATTTCCTCTGCAATTTTTTCACCTCGTCTGGACTCTAACTAGTCATCTGTTTATCACTCTGTAGTCTCTTTAACAAGGTGGTGTGTCTCCAATATTTCTTGCTCACTTATGTAGCCACACTCAAATCTCCAGACCGCTCACTGAAGGAAATGCTCATGATGATGCTGCCATAAAATTTCTTTATCCTGTCTCTTCATACCCTGTGGATTCACATATTTTCATCAAAATGCTCACTCTTTAATGAAAATCTTTTCTATTTCCGCTCACCAGGCCCCTTTCATCATTCATAATTGCTCACCTTGCACACTCTCTCATTCCCCTACTTGGGAAACCATGAACCCTCGAGGGTTACATTCTAATTCCATTTGGCAGAGGGATGTAACTCATTTTCCTCCCTTCCACCCCTCCTCTTTCTTACATTTTACCATAGATACATCCTCAGGCCTTCTATCGGCTGGTGCACATCTTCAGAGAAGGTCTCTGCCTGTGTCTCTCCTTTGCTCCTCTGTATTGCCACCTTGGGTAAACCTCATCATTTAAAAACTGACAATGCCCTGGTGTTGGGGTGGTCCCAACACTCCCTATGGTCTCTTAAGATGGTGCCTGGTGGTATGCCAGTTCTGCTGTTGCCACGGTTTATATAGTAATCTGTTTCTCCCTTTTTATTTTTATATTTTTAATTGTAGAAAAAGATTTCTATGAACTGCAGCATTATTAACCTTAAATTGCTGACAATGGCCTAGCATTGTGCAAATATTTAAACCATAAGAAATTACTTAATAAATATGTCTATTTCACCAGGAAGATTAATAAGAGTTATCTGTTATTAAAGTTGAAGTTATTAAGTTAAAAATGGCATTACAATAAAAGAAGGCCAGTTTCCACCAAATATAGGATTTGATTTGGTCTCTAATATTGGGCTGAGTTACAAAGCTATAAAATGCAGTCAGTACAGACATTGAACATTAGTCTTATGGCATGTGTGCTCTCTAGGTAATGGCCTTATTATTATAAATAAAGAAGTTATTACATTAGAATTGGTAGTATCTGTCTGGATAGCGATTCAATAAATTATTTAAAAATCTTAGAATTTATGTCATTGATCTGGTAATTGTATTTTAAGGGATCTATGGGAAGACAATCTCTAAGTATAAAGATATAGATGTATAAATATGTTTAATGACCTTGTTTTTAAAGTAATAAAAATAATCCAAATATCCAACATAGAGTTTTGAATAAATGACCTCTATGACAAAAATCTGGCATTAAAAGTAATGTTGTAAATGAACACTAATTGTGTGCAATGTAAAACAATGTTATAAGCTTTAAAATGAACAATATAATTCTGTATGTATAGAATATGCATTTGTCTGAGCTTATGTATGGAAAGCAGTTTAGAAGATTTAGTAAATGTTAATAATAGTTGTAAGAAACTCAAAAAAACTTTTTATGGGTACTTAATTTTTCCTAAGTGGGTCTCTTGACCGAATCTACAGAAGTTACCTTAATCTTTAAACCATTTTTAGCCTTTTTATCTGAATATTATTTTATAAAACTTCCATATATAATTCTTTGGTACACATTTATAGATCCATCAACAAAAGGAACTTTTTATAATTTGCTATAAGTGAAGCTACATAGCAATGAACAAACATGCATTAAGCATTGATTTAATTTGTCTAAGAATTTAAGATATAAAAAGAAAAACTTCAAAATATTTAGGGTTGCTGGCTTTTGTCCTGTTGATTGTTATTCACCTTTAAAATCATCCCTAAAAAGCAAAAGATTAATCCACCAAAAAGCACAATTAGGACATCTCTTATCAAATTAAAAAAAAAGAATCAGTTCACTAAATATGTGTGAGCCATCTGGTTCCAAATGCCTAACAAATCAAAGAAGAAAAAAATATAAAAAGCTGTGAGAGAAAAATGTCAGGTCACATTTAGAGGTAATCCAATATGCCCACTTCTGACTTCACAACTCATACCCTGAAATCTTTGTGTTTTTTCCTTCTGCATTCTTATCAGCATTTACTGTTATTTGTGTTCTTGATGATTGCCATTCTAATTGCACTGAGATAAAATCTCATTAAAACTTTGATTTTCATTTCTGTGCTAGCTAAAGATTTTTGACATATTTTTCATGCATTTGTTGACCATTTATTTGTACTTATTTTTTGAAGAATGTCCAGTTCATTAGTTCATTTACTGAATAAGTTGTTTTGTGGGTGGTAAGTTATTTGAGTTCTTTATATATTCTAGCTATTAATTCCCCTTTGGAAGAGGAACTGGCAAAGATTTTCTTCTATTCTGTGAGGTTCAGTCATCACATTGCTAATTGTCTCTGTCACCAGGCAAGAGCATTTTAGAGCCTTGCCATTCCATTGATTGCTTTTTGGTGATTGCTTGCTTCATTCCATTGAATGCCTCTCTGAGCTATAGGATTCTCATGAAGAAAGTTGTTACCTGATCCTGTACATGAAATTGATTCCCTTATGTTCTATTCTATCAGTTGCAAACTTTCTGCTATTTTAGCTTTTGTTCCATTTGCAGTTGACTTTGTACAGGGTGATAGATTTCTGCTTTTAGATTTTGGCTTTTGTGACATGTATATCCAGTTTTCCCAGCACTATTTGGTAAAGATGCTATCTTTCCTCCAACACAAGATTTTAAAACCTTTGCCAAGAATTAGATGATTGTAATCTGTATCTATGCAGGGTTGTCTCTATGTCTTCTGCTTTGCTTCATCAGTCCATTTGTTTATTTTTTGGTCAGAACTAGCTTATACTTGTTGCTATGGCTCTGTACTATATTTGAGGTCATTTACTTACTCCTCCAATTTCACTCTTTTTTTCAGACAAAATTGATTTAGCTATTATTACTTGTATTTTTCTGCTTAGTATAAATTTTAGGATTAGTTTTTCTTTCTAAGGAGAATAAATTGATATTTTAATGGGGATTTCATTGAATCCTTGGATCCTATGTTAGTCTGACCATTTTAACAAAGTCAGTAATACCTTTCCATTATTATTGGACGATTTCCCACCTTCTCATGGCTTCTTAGATTTCTGTGTGTGGGGGGGTTTCCATTGTAGAGGTCTTTTAACTTTTTGTTAGATTCCTTCCTAAGCATTTTATTTTATTTTTAAAGTTCTTGTGAACAGATTTGCTACCTTGATTGATTCTGCAGCAGAATCATTATTGGTATGTTCTGATTTGTGAATCCTGTACCTTTGATGAATTTATTAATCAGCTCTAGAAGTCTTCCAGTGGGACTTTCAGAATTTTCTCAACAAAATTTTTTACAAATGATGTGATTGAAAAAAAGAAAGATTCAGAAAGAAGTGAGATTGTTCCTGCTTGCAAATGGTGTGGGGGAACAATCTCTCTTCTTTCCTTCCTATCTCTTTCCCTTTTATGTCCTTCTCCTGCCTAAGAGCTGTGGCTGGAGTTTCACACACTGTAATGAACAGGAGTGTTCAGAGTGGGCATCCTTAGTTCTTACTGATTGCACAGGAAACACTTTCAGTTTTCCCATTAACTACAATTTTGGCTTTGTGTTTGTCATGTAGAGACATTACAATGTTGAGCAAGTTCCTTCTATACATAGTTTATTCCAGATTTTTATCACAAATGGATGTCAAATTTTGTCAAAGGCTTTTATGTACCTGTTGAGATGTTTGTGTGATTTTTGTCCTAGATTCAATTTATGAAGCCTTTTACATTTGTTAATTTGCTTATGTTGGACCATTTTTGCATCCCCAGAGTGCATGACTGTGATGAGCAATCTATTTAATGTGATCCTGAATGTGATTTGGTGATATTTTGTTGAGGATTTTTGCCCCTTTGTTCCTGAGGAATACTGGTCTAGAGCTTTCTTTCCTTGAAGTGTACCTATATGGACTTGGTATCAGAATCATACTGGCTACACAGAGTGAGGATGTAAGTGTTACCTTTCTATTTCCTGGAATAATTTCAGTCAAATTCACACTAATTCTTCCTTCAAGGTCTATTAAAATTCAGCTGTGAGATCATCTGATCCTGAGCACCCCCCACTTTCTCTTTTTCCTTTTGGAAGTCTTCATTTTTTTTTCTTTCTCAGAGTAAGCAATAACATTTTATTTTAACAAAGAGCCTCATTTTCTTCATGGGTTTCAAGTAACTGATCTTTTGTTTGAGGAACTACTACTCATATTAGCACACTATATTTTTTTAGAGTAATCATCCCATTTTGAAGAACAGGAAATTCAAATTGAACATGCAATTCTACAACATAATGTCTGGAAGGAGATACTGAATAAATTAGTTGGTTTATATATGATGAATGGGTTGGATGGATAAAATTGGGGTTATATACTATAAAAACACAACATTTTGAAATTTTCTTAATTTACTCAATAATTATGAAATATTCCTCCATATACTATTCTCTATTCAATTAATGTTTAATAGTGCACTATAATTACACATAATCATGGGGTTTATTTTGACCTACTTTTACATGCATGGAATATCATTTTGTCTACTTCAGTCACTAGTGCTTCCTCTTACACTCTTCTCTGTGGGGGTTTCAGCCATGTCCAGTGTGGATGAGGGAAGGGTTAACTGTTGGAGGACAATGCTGGCTGTAATCAATAAATACCCACAATTGTGTCTAGTCAATAAACACACAAATGTCAATGCTCTTTTGAAATGGGAGGGAGCATGAGGGATCAGGCCATACCAGATTTGGCCTCCAACAACATGGAGGAGCCCATCTCTCCTTTATTTTATAGTCACACAGGTAAAGGGGGCCAAGACTGGGAGGGGCTTCTTCTGTGATGAACAGGATGGGGTGGAGTTAGGGAAGTCATTTGTTTAGGGAAACTAGCATATAAGTCAGACACTCCCACACAGGGCCACTTACTTCCCAGGCTGTCTGGAACAGTCCATCATGGCTGCCAGCTCAAGCTTGCCAGAGTCAAGCCTCTATAGCCCGTGGCTCAACCAAATCGGATTCTGCTAGATATGGATGCCTTTACACACTCCTCAACTCCTCTGTTCCTTGTCCTCTGCGCTACTCTCTTCTCTCTGATTAATTTGTTGTTTTTTAATTTGTTCTTTAACACTTAAAGGTGGAATTCTTTGTGGCATATGCACACATGTACCAAGCCTAATTTGTTCAACTTCATTGTGCAGTTCTTCCTTTTTCCCATCTCCCCCCCCTCCCCATTAATCCCCTTCCTCTTCTCCACCCATCTCCTCTGGATGGGTTTTTATGACTCCTTAAATCTCACAGGATATTATTCAATCTGTTTAAGTTTTTCATAATCTTTTGTTTCAAATTTGGCAGTTGATATGTGTTTGGAATTGTACCCATTTCTTCTAGATTTTCCAATTTATTGGAATAAATGTTCAAAATGGTTGATAATAATACTCTAATTTCAGTATTGATTATGTATTATTTCCTTTTTCATTTTTAACTTTATCAAGTCTTCTTTCTCCTTCTTTTGTTTAGAGTGTATAAGAGTTGGTCAATTTTGTTCATACTCTCAAGGAACCTACTCTTGTTACACAATTTACTGTTCTTTTATTCTTCTCTATCTCAATAATTTTAGCCTTGATCTTCTTTTGTCTTTCCTTCTACTGATTTAGGAAATGGTTTGTTCTTGTTTAAAGATCTTGGAAGGTACTATGAACATATTTATTTGGATTCTTCCTGATTTCTTAATGTAGGCACTCTTAACTAAACTTTCTGCCATCACTTGTTTCCCAGAGATTTTGGTATGTTGTAGTTATGTTCTCATTTGATTCTGAGAAATTTTCAATTTCTTCTCTGATTTTTTTAGTGACCAACTCGTTATTCAAATGTGTATTGTTCAATTTCCATGGGTTTGCATATTGTCTGTTGACTTCCAAGTTTGATAATATCTTTCTTTAGTGTTAGATGGACACAATACCTTTTTTTATTTATTTATTTATATGTGGTGTTGAGAATCAAACCCAATGCCTTACACCTGCTAGGTGAGTGCTCCACCACTGAACTATTAATTTTATTCCATTAATATCTGATAGGTAGATTGGGATAATTTTGTTTATTATATGTTTTGAAGACTTTCTCGGTGTAGAATATAATCTATTTTGCAGGAAGTTCCATAAGCAGCTGGGTAAGATGGGTATTAAGCTGCTGCTGGGCAAAATAGTCTGTAACTGTTTTTAAGTCCATTTGTCTTACAGTATGAATTAAATCTGAGTGTTTTGTTGAATTTATGTCAGCATGAACTATTAGTAAAATCACCAAGTATACTTTTATTAGATTCTTCTGACCCCTTATATCAAATATTTATGTAAATTGTGTGTGTGCGCCCATGTGCGTGTTCATACATGCATGAGTTTGTGTGTGTGTGTGTGTGTGTGTGTGTGTGTATGCAGCCAAATCCAAAATTGGGGGCATGAACATTAACCCTCATAAATTTCATGATGGTTTGCTCTCTTTCCTGATATGTTGTGTTATTTATTTCTTTTAACTAATGTTGGCTTGAAGTGTGTTTGGTTATAATATTTTAATCTTTTTGATCTGCTTGCTTTTGGATTCTATTTTAATCGAATATCATTTCCATCCTTTCACTTGTAGCCTGCAGATGTCCTTTCCTTAAGATCAGTGTCTTGTAGGCAACATATAGTGGGTCTCAGTTTAAGAGACATGCAATCGTGCAGTTTTAATAGGAGAACTGATTCCATTCAATTCCACTATTATTGTAGAGAGGGATGTGTTACTTCCTTATGTGCTGATTTATTGTTAATGCTTGCTTAAATCAAAATTCTTATTTGCTAATCTGTTCTTCTAAAGCGATTTATTGCTTCCCAAACTGTTGATTGTTTTAATCTTCTTTTCCATACAGGATTCCTTTAGGTATCTATAGCAATGCTGGCTCAGTTGTTCTGAGTTCTCTCACTTTATGCTTTTCTTTAGAAGTATTTATTTCTTCTTTGATTCTGAAAGATAGTTTTGTAGGAAAGAGGAAAGTTGGTTTGAAATTTTGCTTGTAAAGTGTTGAAACACATCATTCCAAGACCTTTTAAAATTTATGTGTCTACTGAGTAAATGTAAGTGGACTGATCAGGCCCCACCCTTGAAACTGGTTTCCATTTCTCCTCCCTTTGTGTATATCACCACCTCAGCTGAGCCAAGGTGAAAGTGAAGCAGCTCAACAAGTTCAGTGTGAGAAGAGAAGAAAACCAGCAATCCTGGGGTTGAGAACCCATTCGCAAGGGACCCCTAAGCTGCATAAGCTGCACTTGTCATAGTGCAGGACTCTCTACAGTGGAGAAAGTAAAGTCATTTCCATGGTGGAGGCCCAGCAGGAGGGAGCACATCACCCAAGACAGCAGGTTGCCTTGGGCTCCAGCACCACATTGCACAGAATCCTCCCAGAAAAACAGGGTGTTAGAGGAAGGCAGGAACTCCTCAGGATTGACTTGATTACTAAGGTAAGTGCACAAACACCTACATAGGTTTGACCTACGCCATTAATGTGAATAGCAGGCACTGCTCACCTGAGCACTGCTTTCAGGTCACTGCTCTTCTTCAAATACCTTGATGTCTTCTCTTCTGAGTGCAGGTCCTGAGGTCTAGGAACAGTAGAGAGTGCAGAAGGGTCAAATAAATGGAAATGATAAGCCCCCCTATGTAGGGCAGCAGCAAACCTCCCCCCAGCCAGAAGGTTTCAGCACCTTCATAAGCAAATGGGAGACCAGGGCACCTCCATCCATCTGAAATGAGACTTCATTCCAGGGACTATCTCCCTACAGTTCCTGCTTTATGGTAGCTTCAGCTCCTCTCCTGCACTTGGACACAAAGTTCCAGCACAGCTTACCTCTCTGAGGTTCAGCACGTTGCAGCAGACACCTGGTGTTCTCAATTCCTCTGAATTCTAGACCACGGCACCTGAGAGGTGCATGCAGTGCTCCAGAGAAAGCTTCCCTCCTTCTACTGAGATTCTACTTTACCTTTTCTTTAATATCCTTCCAGTTACTGCACCCCTTCCTCCCTTTCTTAACGTATTTTACTATCAGTTACTCAAACCAATGAACATGAGATTTAAATCCCATGATACATTCAAGTTTCAAGCACAGACACCTGAGCACAAATCTGCCACATGTGAGCAAAGAGTGAAAGTGCAGTAAAGTCACTATGATGGGAGAATGCATATGGCTTTCCAAAGCCTGCCCTGTGCAGACTTCAGTTCTCTATGTGACTCCTTTTCCTGAGGCTCAGAAATAAAGTGGTCTTTCAGGGAGGAAATTCGTGCAGTTCTCTGATCCCAACCCTAGCTTAGACAAGAGAGGATGCTTTGCATGAAGGGTCTCACTGGGCTGTGCCTGCACCTGTAGCACAGTTATATCCCACATTACAGGAGGTAGTCTGTGGGAGGACTCACATCACTTTGGGCATTGAGCTTACCAAAGATATCAATCCATGGCTCTACCCAGGTTTCAGATCCATAAATTTCTAGCATTTGAGCCCTGCTTCTCAAATTTCTTTCACATTAGGTTTTGAGAGGCATTATTTAGCTAAGTGGTCCTCCTCTCTGGTATACCATTGGGATCATCTACCTTGGGTTTTTAATATTATTATTATTATTATTATTATTATTATTTTTATTGTTATTGTTATTGTTTTAAGAAGCATCACTACATCAGCCACTGTATGAATAAAGACTGCAGTGTCAGTGCTCTCAGGGAGCAGGGAACAGGTATCTGCTTAGTCTTCCCCAGAGAGCCACAGAGACTTTCTTCATCCTAGTCAGACATGCTCCCAAACGTAGAGAATGGTGGTTGCCTCTCAGTGACTCGTGGTGTTTGCCAACCAACACCAGTGATTTTCAAATTTTGCTCATATTTAAAATTGCATAGAAATTGTTTTAAATGGTCACTGCTGAACCTCAGAGAAGTAAGCTGTGCTGGAACTTTGTGTCCAGGTGCAGGAGTGGAGCTGAAGCTACCATAAAGCAGGAACCATAGGGAGACAGTCCCTGGAATGAAGTCTCATTTCTGATGGACAGAGAGGCCCTGGTCTCCTGTTTGATTATGAAGGTGCTGTAAGCCTGCTGGTAGGGGATTTGCTGCTGTCCAAGGTATTTGGGCTTGTCAGTTCCCAAAGTCAAGGCCTGAAAAAGTAAGGCGAGATTTTCTATCTCAACTACTAGCATTTCACAGGTTTATTGAGTGAGAATGGGAAAATACAGTGATACAGATTTAAGCATAAAACAGGAATCAGCTTGACTGGTGTAAATCACTAATTAAGAGCCCCCCAGGTGTTCCCGGTAGGAGACAAGTAGAGAATCAGTGCACAGAAAATAAACCTTGTGAAGAAAACCATTGTGAAGTGCATTTGATTTGCTAAGAAAACAAAATATGGACGAAGTAGCCCACACTGGCTAGAATTTTATAAACATTGAAATAAATGTTTTGAACTACTGTGAATGACGTTAAGTAGCCACAGCAGGCAAGGACAAGAGAACATTGTCCACAATGGTTTCATGATTACTTGGAGGCACAAAGGCCTGCTTGGGTGCTGGGAGAAAAGTCAAACACAAAATTTCCATTAATATGGTTCTACATCAAGTAAAAATTAAATCAAGTAAGACATGGAACAATGGAAAAAGTGTATGTGAAACAATTACAAGCATTCATTTCCAATATAAAGAAGGGCTCAATCTCACCTGCTTGGTGGCTGAGGATGAGCACCTGGATCAGGTGAGAACTTCTGGAGGCAGCCTGGTTGACTTTAAAAGAGATGCCCTCTGGCTCTTGGATGCTGTCTTCACAAGGAGGCAGGGTACTGCCAAGAGTGCCTTCCTGCTGGCTGGCAGGTGCCAGTGACAGTCACTGCCACTCCTTCTGTGGCCTGGGAGGTGAGTAGAAAGCAAACTCAGGTCTTTGGATGGGAGACTGTAGGGCAGAGGGTCTCATGTTGGTGGTACTGACAGATACCCGCCTTGACAGAGCGAGGTCTATGACAGAGCTCTTCCTGACTACTTGCAAGTGCATTGGCCTGCTTGGGTGCTGAGCAAAAAGGCAAATGCAAATTCCATTAATCCTTATTTTACATCATGTAATTATGAAATCAGCCAAGCAACACATGGATCAAAGAAGTTTAAATGTAAAAGAATTACAGTCATTTTAATTATGAAGTAGTGCCAACCTCAGTGGTGGTTAGAAAAAGAATAATTTACAGTGTCTACTTGATGCAATTCATGCCATACTAAAAAACAAAATCATTCTTTATGTGTTGTTAATTTGTAAAAGACCTTTTCTATGTTTTATGGAGAGTCAATTGCTATTGCAATTTTGAGGGCACTCTTGCTGTGGTTACAACTAATGGAGGCCTCCTATTGGCCTGTCACCTCAGGATTTCATGCTCTGAGGTGCTTGAGCAGAGACTGTAATGGACTCTGTTGCTTGTTGTGTGAGTGTCTATTGTGTGAGTCATTAGGTCTTGAAAATCTCTCCTCATGTGTGGGTATCTTAACATCATGACATGAGTAAATGTAATCAGAAAGGTAAATTCAGTCACCAGCCCCAGTCTGAGAGGAGAGGACCTGTCAGTTTCATGGCCATCCACATGTGAACATGATTTAAAATTTACTCTTGATCTCTACAACTGTGCTAACCAAAGAGAAAAGAGGGAAATGAATAAACTAGAGCAGCTGATGCCTAAAGCATGAGTCACAGTGTGAGCAATATGCAATGTATCAGGAGATGAGGATAGAAAATCAAATACATAGGAAAGAAGTGAGAAAGGGAAAGAGACAGCAGACAAAATGAGAGGAAGAAGGGAGGAGAAGGGCAGGGGTGGAGAGGGGAAGGGAAAGAGGCCCCAAGGAAAGTTCCTTGTGACTGAGAGCATGTCATAATCAACAGAACTTGACAAAGCAAATGAGGTGGAACTTATTAAGACATCTGAGAAGGAAGCAGTGCAGGGACCACCACGGGAGATCTGTGCCTTCTCCCCACTGAGAATTTTAAAATGGAGATACTTCCCTGGTTCTGTTTTTAACATCCCCTGGCCATGAGGGTGTTTGTGTCTGGAAATCATCTACTAACTGTTGCTTAAGAACTTTGACCCAAACTTGTCAGGGGTCTGTCTGCCTTGGTCTGCCTGCTTCTTGCCTGCTGGTGAGTCCTGGAGGAGAATTTCCTGTTCAGTGTAGAATTAATCCTGAGTGGGGCTCTGTTTTTGTAACTGTGGATGGGAGTTGGTTCTGGTCACAGGTGCTGGGCAGTCCTCTCTCCTGCAGAGCAAGGTCCCAAGGCAGATGATCAGGCTCAGGTCACTTGCCGTGCTGAGGGAGGACTCTGGCAATTGTCTCAGAGCACTTCTGGGTGTGGGGGAGGTTGGGCACCCTGAGCTGGAAAGCTGAGGTTAGAGCTTCTACACACCCCCACCAGACCCAGGTCTGCATCCCCATGGCTTGTTCCTTATCTCAGAGTTCAGACCACCTCTTGGCTTTTCTCCACTCTGCAGACCTCCAGCCTAGACTCCAATGTACCTGTCACTGCCCAAACCTCTTGCTAAAACTATGACACAGTCTCAGTCCCATGTCCAGGCGGACTCCTGACTTGGGCAGGGATGTCAGTGAAAATACAGGAGGCATGGACACAGTGCCTTGGGTACACTAATGAAAACAATCCCACAACAAAGACAGAATAATAAAAAAGAAAAAGAAAAGAAAACTGCAGGGAGTTCTGATTTGTAGGGCAGAAAGTGGACCCAAAGGGTCTTGAAGCTAGCAAGGCTTCCCACACTCGCTAAACCTGCTGGGGAATGCTGATCTCTCCCCCATGCTCTTTGCTTTTCAGTTCTGAGGTTCTTTCTGGCTCAGACTGTTAAATTGCTGGATAGCACAGCCTGCTTTTCCTCCCCCTTTCATGAGGGGCCACCACATGTCCCCAGTGAGGCCACAGTCCAACCCTTTCTGTAATCCTGTCAGAATTCTCAAAACTGATATTTCTTCTCTTCCCCTGGCCACCAGCCCTTGGAGACTCCCACCAGCTCTTCCCATGTCTCCCTACCTCATCAGGTCACTGTAGAACTGTGCTTTCCATTCAGCCTTGGAGGGCAGCAACTGTGCCCTGCGTTCCTCTGCCTGGCCACTTTCAGAACACCCTTGCACTGAATTCTTGACATTTCCTTTAAAAATCCACTTAGACAGAGCCCTGCCATTTCCTTCTCTATCACACTAACAGTGTTTTGTTACATCACTTTCTTATT
The DNA here is from genome assembly GCA_020662805.1 of Glaucomys volans. Lineage (NCBI taxonomy): Eukaryota > Metazoa > Chordata > Mammalia > Rodentia > Sciuridae > Glaucomys > Glaucomys volans. Next base: position 22,637 of record JAJEJO010047870.1, read on the forward strand.
GAAATCTTTCCTATATGTTCATCTCTCATTGTTTCTTCAAGTCCAATAGTCTGCTAGGCCATGGTGCCTTTTGCCCATAGGACCCCAGTTTGCCAGATTCCTGGTCAAATTTCCATAATTAAAAAAGTCAAGTGTTCTCAAATGCAGGAAGAGACACATGCAAGCACTATAGGAGCTATAGGAGATTGATGACAAGATATTGAAAAGAGTGTGGAGAAGACCAAATTAGCTTGAACAGTGTGTGTTGAAATGAATCATAATGAATTCAACAGTGAAAATGAGATGAGGATGCTGTTTGGGAAGTGGAGTCAATGCAGTGAAAGATCATGAATGGTAGAAATGGGAAATGAGAGGTCATTTGAGAAGTGAGAAAGAAGACCCTGCAGTGACAGGGTAGGGCCTGTGCTCTTTGACATTAAAGACTCGATCCAGGCAAGTGCGGAGGTCAAGTTCCTTTCCTCAAGACACTGAGCTCAGGAGGTAGAAAAGGAGTAAAATTGCTGCTGTAATATTTTTGGTTGGGCTAATTCTTCATATTATGAGAACATTTAAATCTGTCTTGAGGTCATTTTGTAAATTGTGAATTGAGCAATAATCAGCAAGGTTATGACAGTAAAGAAATGTGAAAATCTGGAAGCACATTCCCATTGAATAAATTTGTTGGCTGTTGTTGTTTTGTGGGATGGTTATCTTTGTTTGTTTGACTTTTTGTTTTGTTCTAATGTCATTGGTTTTTAGGGGTTTTTTGTTTGCTTTCTTCTGTGTTTCTTTTTGGCATTGGGATTGATGTCAGGGATGCCATAACATGGATGGAGCTACATTTATAGCAGTGCTTCCTTTAAAAAAATAGCATGGATTTAAAAACAAATCCATGAATCATAAGCCCAGCTCATGTTTGATTTCTTTTATTTTCATACAGCATCTCATTAAATTACGTAGAGTATCACTAAGTTGCTGAGAGTGCCTGTGAACTTGTGTTCCTTCTGCCTCCTGAGTTGCTGGGCTTACAAGTGTGCACCAATGCACCTGGCTGCTTTCCTTTTTCCAGTCTTCAGAAACAAATATGTGGTGAAATCTAATCTTAGAAATGAAAGTTACAATTTATCCATAAAATTCATGATATTTTCAGGGATACATTTTGATTTATAAATATATCTTTCTCATGTGTATGTGATCCATAATGGGAAGCAGGGATGTCAGAGCTGGTAATGATGAATATAAAACAGGATTCCAAAGATCTCAGCTAACACATCAGCAAACTACCACTCTGAGCAAACAGATTTCATCCTGCTCCCCAGTCATCAGTTAAGAGCACCATTTCTGAACATCCTTGATGTTAGTTAATGTCACGGTGCATGAGTGTACGAGTGGGACCCCAGTGCCCTGGCTGTTTTTATAAGTGAAACTGTAAGTGTTGGATTGGGAGGATGGTGCCATGGATTCCTCAAAACCGAAAGCCACTGGAGGTGATTCTTGCTTTCATGACACAGATCCTGACTTGACTGGTCCTGAGCCCAGGAGGGGTGGATCTAGCTCATGGGTGAGGGAGGTTGGAAGGGAGTGAGGCTCCAGGGCACCTGATGGAACTTAGAGAACCACTGCTAACAAATAGAGCAGAACAGTTAAAGCTGAGAAATTCCACAATGTTTCCATCTTGGTGGAAAACAAATTCTGCATGTGGGGTAACAAAGGGGTACATATACTTCAAAATCTAAGAGCATATAGTTAACTCTGGACTCTATAGCACAATTAACGTGTGAAATTCAAATTCATCATGTATGTATATAAGCATATATAGGAGGTCTAATTCCTTCATTTCCAATAGTGATCATGTTCACATCCTTTAAATTTTGATTCTGGAATATGAATGCAGAACTGTGCCTATATCTCATAGATGGGGAGAATTTTTTCTTATGATTGGAGTGGGTTTTAGACACATGAATATGCAGGAATTCATGATGGAGGAGTCAGGATATTTTGTAAAAGTGCTGGGTCTCATGATTTCCTTCTTCACCCACAGTTTCTCCTGAAAATTGTTTGGGCTGTGTATGTGAATAGACAGAGGAAGATTGCAGGAAGCAACATCAATGGCCATGCATCCACTGGTGAGCAGAGAATGTTTTTTTTTTCTATTGAAATTTCACCCCTATTCAGAGAGATGCCAGTTCTTCAATGCCAGGAGGAGTTAGTCCTGTAGCCCCAACTCTGCAGTGATCTTCCTGGGTCAAAACCTCACCATCAGGCAGCTAATCTACTTCCTGTCATGACACTACTATACTATGGTACCATTCCTGGCTGTGTACTTCCAAATGGCATGGGAGATACTGTATCTGATATTCTACCTTTGACTTCATTTGAAATCATTGCTGATTAATGGTGCTCCTCATTGCAATGGTGTTTTGATTGTGGTGAATGCAGGCCAGAGGAATGAGTGAGGGTGGAAAATTGCAGCCCAATATGGAGATAGATATTCCAGCAGGTAAATTCAGCTGACCCAGTGGCACAGACATTGGACTGAGAATGAGGAAAATGAGAGTGGTAGGCTACAGAAGGCATGAGAAGTCATTTCTTTTTTCTAATTTACATTTGGAGTTTGATGGAATATATTTCAACCTCTTGAGAAATTCCAAAAAGATACCTAAAACAATCATGATCATTCTTATTCCCGGTGTTGGTGCGACTAACTAACAAACCATTCCTTCATATTTCATACTAGAAATTGTATACAGCAAGTCATATTGACTTAATCAATGTTGTGTCATTAAAATTATGCTAGTAAATAACAGTAGATAGAGCAAAATTTTTTAAGTGCTGAATACATGAAACCAATAATGAAGCAGTGAAACAAGATCAAGATGCCAGAAACATATGGAAAGGTAGTTTTTGGAGCTCCAGAGAGAATTGAGAATGGGAGTTGAAACATAAGGATGGTCATGCTGGGACTCTGCTTCAGAACACAAGTCTCAGAGTCCTTGCCTTGTG
>JAJEJO010047872.1:6642-30750 GCA_020662805.1 Glaucomys volans
TGCAGTAACTGAGTGGTTGAAGTGGGTTTTAATCTTTTTCTTTCTCTCTTTTTTTTCCTTATCAGTTATTTTCAAAGTGTTCATGTGTTATAGGGACACTAATAGCACCTAGCTGCCAACCCAGAAGTGAAAGGAAGCTGAGCATCACTCACCTGGCTTCCTGTTGAAGCCTAGTCCTTGTTTCGGAGCCATGGAGCAGTGGCCCCATAGGCTGTAGCACAGGCAGCCAACTGGGGCCCTGGCTGGGGTCCCACGCATCCATGATCCATGGACCTCAACCTCCTAGGAAGCTGAGATTGCAGGTGATCCATGAGCAAACAGAAGCAGGGCGGACCAGAATGGCAGTTCAGACTCAAGGGTTAATCAATAGTGTTAGGACTTTTCCAAACCCTGATTAGCATAAATTTGGACCAACAGCATTGACCCAAGTGCTACAGAAACCCCTAGAATAGCACACTCAAGCAGCAACCTATATTGCCCTGCGGGGAGTTCTCTTTCTAAACACACTTGAATAAATCCTATTCTTATACTCACTCATCCTCATCTGTGGATTTCATCCTTTCAGAAAGAAGAAATTGGTGGTAAGCTTCTGGGGTCTGGTGCGACACGGAGAGCATGGGCCACCATTAAGAGCTGGAAAATGTCACTCAGTGGTGGTGAAAACAAAATGGGTTTTCTTGGCTGCAGAGGCCTATTGCTTATGAGGACCCCACCGGCCAGCAGAAACTTGGAAACGCTGGTTTCCCTGTCACAACTTTTCTGGGATAGGAAAGGTCCTGAGGGCAAGCAATTGGGAGACTGGCTTGCCTCCAGTCTGAAACAGTCATCTGAGACGTGCATCTCTGGCAGGTTTTTCCAAGGACAGGACACAGACCCAAACCAGGAAAAGAAATGAAATGTTTTCCTGTGTAAATTTCTTAATCTTCAAATTCTAATCTTCAAAACAGGGCTCCCTGCTGGCTATGCTGCTTGAAGATTGATTAAAATGAGTTGATTCCAGGAAGTTACCAATAGAATTGAATAGGGAAAAAAAATGTGTTGCTTATACTGGACTTTCTAATCTCTGATTTTTTAACCTTTTTAAGATTTTATTTTACGGTCTCTGACTCTGCTTTGAGGAGGGAATACAGGATATGGACAAGGAAAGAAGAGACAGCTGGGCACTGTGCACATACCTCTAATCCCAGCTACTCCAGAGGCTGGGGCAGGGGACCACAAGTTCAAGGCCAGCCTCAGCAAGTTAGTAAGACCCTGTCTCAAAATAAAAAACGCAAAGGGTTTTGGATGTAACTGAGTGGTAGATAGTCCCTGGGTTCAATCCCCAGTACCGAGGGAAGAAAAGAACAGCCAGGAAAGAAGGAGACAGTATGGAGAATCTTTACATTCACTTGCAAAATGTTTCCTGATTTGGGGGAAGAAGAGGAAAGCCTTCTGCCATTTTCTGGTCTCTTTCTCCTGCGATAGGATTGAGAAATGATGACCCCCTCCATCACTTCTGGAGCTTCTGCCTACTTCATCCTTGATAGCCTGGGGTGGTCACTGGGCCATGTTTTACTGGCAGGTGGAGCTACCATGCCCCTTCACTTCCTGCATCTGTGCACACAACCCTCCTTAAGTCCTCTGTCACAGGGAAGTCCCCTCTGTACTGATCGTCAGCCCACATCTGGGTGTGTTGTAGAAGGCCACTCTTGCCCATGCCTCTGGTTGGGTAAGTAGACTTATAGACAGCTCTCCATAAGCCAGCCATTCTAAATTTGAGGACACAGGAAAAAGAAAACCCCATTTTCTTCTTACCTAAGGCCTCATTCTCCTATCCAGCTTTTATTGAAGACCTTTGTTTAGGGCTTCTGCAGTTCTTGCCAATCATTATGCAATATTACACAAGCTCATACTTCATTCCCCACTGGACTACTGTTCCTTAGATCTGACTTGGCCAGGAACTCTCAGGGTATGAAGGATGGCAGGAGGATTTATTCTCAACCTTAGCAGCTCTTAAATGCGAAGACCTGCTCTATGCTAGGAATTATGCACCAGATGCCCCAGGGAGATACCATCCTTGCCCTTGAGAGGCTCAAAGTTCCTGGGAAGAGGCAGATAAGTGTAATAATAGATACAAAAAGATGCAATCAATGCTATAACACAAAAATGTACAGAATGCCAAAGGAGCATCAGGAAGTGGGAAACACATTTGATTATGACAGAGGGATCGGAGAAAAGAATGGGAAGTCATCACAGAGGAAGTGACATTTAGCTGACTCTTGAAGAGTGAATAAGACAGCTGTAAGGCTAGGAGATTCAGGCAGAGGGAACAGCACATGCGGAAGAAAAGAGGTATAATTCTGCCAGGCTCTTTCCAGCAGGCGTAGGTGTAGACTTTGGGGGTCATAGTGATTTTCCTATAAATCTGAACAAGCTCTCTGTACAGTAAGACTCATTCTTTCATTAATTAGCGTTGTAAATGACAGACTTGATCTGCAATTGCGCTGGGGAGTAAGTAGGTCACAGTGGAGAGAGGCTGAAGTGAGGCATTTGTTAGGAGACTGTTGGTCAACATTGAAGAAACCGAAGCCAAAGAAGATAGTAGCAGCAACAGTGCATCCCAAGTGAGATGTCCAAAGTGTGGGCCAAGCTGAGTCAGCCTGGAAAGTTCACCAACTGCCCCTGCACGCAGGGTTCTTGCCTGGCCCCCTGGAAGAGCCTGATGAAATGAAAGGACTGGAGCCTATGAAGCTATGAAGGGAAGAGAGATGGACATTTTTGAAAAACAGTTCTGCTTTACAGTTTCCACTAAAGCCCTGTTCTTGTGATAGAACTCCATGTACTCTAAAGGATTAATAGATTAATGGGTTAGTGGGTTATCTGAAGATGAGGTCTGCCGTAAAAGCCCGTTTGGCTAAGTCTCTTGTGTCCTCCCTGCCTCTTGCCATGCTTGGCCCTGTACCACCTCCAGACTCTGCCAGCAGGAAGGCGGTCACTGGGTGCAGTTCCTTGACCTTGAAGCCAAAATAAACTTCTTTTCTTTATAACTCATGGGGCCTGGAGTATTGCATCGTTAGCAACGGAGAATGCACCAAGACTGGGAGCATTTGTGAGGGTGATAATAAAGTACCTTAGAGACAATGCCCTCAGTTTCAACCTCTTACGAAGGTTAACAGGCTCTCTGAATCCCAGTCCTCAGAAACAGATCTGATTGGCCCAGCTTGACGCACATGTCCAACCCCAGCCAATCCACACTTGCTGAGAGTCTGAGTCTCCTGGAGAAAACACGGCTGCTTTGGGGGACTGTCAAAAAAGAAGGTCAGTTGAACTACATTCCCCCAATTCATAGTTCTTTCAGGAGCAGAGGGAATATATCCTGAAGGATTCTCCTGTCCTACAGCAAAAGACTTAACTGAAATTTATAACCACTTAGAAATCTTAATTCAGTGTAGAAAGTAGAGCTGCCAGGTTTGGTAAATAAAAATACGAAATAAGCAATTAAATTTAAGTATTCAATTTTTTTAAAATGTTAAGTAAAAGTATGTTCTATTCAGTATTTGGGACATATACTTAAAAACTCTTCCTTGTTTATATGAAATTCAAATTTAACTGGGCATCCTGTGTTTTAACTGCCAACCCTAGTGAAAAGGTGATACTTTTGCATGACTCTGAATTCCTGACATTTCCAAAATAATGATCACATCTCTGGGAATGTAAATGCCCAAGACAGATGTAGGGGTTTTCAATATGCCAAATTGAGGACAGTGTGAGTGAAGCTGGCATCCTGAGAGCAAAGTGGATCTGCATAATTATCAGTGAATTAAATTGCTTTGTTGCAGAGAGTCAGCTTATTAAATATGCATTTCAATTTTGGAGTGGTTGGCTGAAGAATTTGAGTATCAACAGATGGGAAATCCCTTGCCGCAGTGTCAACCTTTACCTGTCAGGCTGGCTCACAGGAGCACATGCAAGATGATATTATTCTACCTTCAAATACTTTCCTCCTGCCTCAAGCCACGCAGCACTGGCTTCCTCAGTGCTGGCTGAGCAGGTGGATGGCCACGGTGGCTACTGCAATGGGTACCCAACCTCTCTGGTGTGTGCTGGTCTTCTCATATGACTTGGCTCTTCCCTCTCTGTGACAAGGACTTTGTTTTTAGCATTAAAGAAACTTTATTCCTGGTGCTATCTTTGCCAAGGATTATGAGCTGCAGCAAGCTGTGGAAGCTCTATGAGTCTCCATCTCCTCATCTGTTGATTGGGAATAGCATTGCCCATCTTGCAAGGTCATTGGAAAGAGTCCATGACTCCCTGCCTGTGTGAGTTGGACCCCAGTCCCTCCAATGTGTCCTAGCATCTCTCCTTCTATGTCCCCAAGATCAGTCATTTTAATAGTATCCTGTATAACATGCATGCCTTGCCAATTACTAGCCTTAGAAATTTCTTATTCCATTGTCTCCACCTCTGAGTCACTCAGCTTGCCCCATGGGCCTTGACTGCAGAGAGCCACCGTGACCCTGATCCACAGCAGGCACTGCAGTCCCCAAGGAGAGGTGAGTATGTGGGTGTCATCTGAACAAAGTGTTCAATCTGTTTTATCAAATCATGAAACAGATCCTTGTTATTCAGCCCCATCTGGGCTCTGCCTGTGCTCAGTCATTCATCCCTTTTCTCTTTCCCAGCAGACCTATGGCTTAGGGGATTTCAACCAAAACAGAAGGTGGGTTTCCTTTCGCATTGCACACAGGACAGGGAATAAAATAGGAATAAAATAGGAATAAAATGTCCAGGACCTGGCCTTTGGGTCCCATACAACCCCTAAGGAGACAGGTTCTTCAAGAGGAGCTGAAAAGACTCAGGGGCCCACATGGTATTGCTTTGGTACCTGGGTGACAGTGCTGACCTAGAGTGTGGTAGACACTAAGGTATACCAGCATCCAGGTCTCAGTGCCCTTGCATTTGAGTGGAGCCCTAGGGCCTGTTCTGATAGGCAAGCGAGATGCTGTGTCATCCCCATGCCCTAACATACATGTGCCCCTGTGGATCTTCCCCTGGCAGATCTACAGATAGGCAATGTGGTACAAATGGCGGAGCTCCATGCTATAGAGGCTCCATGGGCCTGGACTGCAGAGTTGCCTGCCACTAGGATGCCCTGGATCCACAGCAGGCACTGCAGCTCCCACACACAGGTAGGTATATGGGTGTCATCGGAACAATCTACTTCTCTGTAGCAATTGTGCATTAAGGATTCCCATTCCATTACATTTTACTTCTTATATACCACTAAATAGATCTCATGATATATGGCGGCCATAGATCTCCCAGTCTAAATTCAGTCTCCCTGTTATTCTAATGAGCAGCCCTGATTTCCTTCATTCTCATCACTGTCCGTAATTCCACATCTGTTTAGATTTATTTGTTTGATGTCCATTTGTCCACCAGACTGTGATGTACACAACAGCAAGGACCAGGTCTATGTTTTTCCCTCCCTCAGATCCAGCATCTGGCACTGCACCCTCCCCAAATCACCCTGGAATGTGTGAATGTGTTGTCTCACTTGGTAGAAGGGACTCCGCAGTTTTGGCCAAGGACATTGAGTTGGGGAGATTGACTGGGGTTTTCTGGAGGTGCCCAATCAAATCACATGATGGTTTGTTTATTTTTGTGGTGCTGAGGATGGAACCCAGCTAGGCAAGTGCTCTACCACTGAGCTACATCCAAAGTCCTTTTTATTTATTATTTTGAGACAGGGCCTCACTGGGCCCAGGCTGCCTTGAATTTGTGATCCTTCTGCCACTGCCTCCCAATTAGCTGAGATTAGAAGCAAGTGTCACCGCACCCTACCCAAATCACAGGATTCTTAAAAGTCAGAGGACCACTCCCAGCTGTGGTCAGAGGAATGGTGCCCATGAAGGAGTGGGCAAAGAATTTCCATGGTGCTGGCTTTGGAGGTGGAGGAAGAGCCAACCTGAGGAACGGGGGAAGCCTCTGGATGTTGGAAAAGGATGTTGTTTTGTAACAACAACACATCCATGGTGAATCTCCCCTGGAGCCTTCAGACAGGTGCCCAGCCCTGCGGACACCTTGCTGAGCCTGATGGGAGCTGCATCCTGCTTCCACACAGCAGCAATATAGTAAATTTGTAAAGTTTTAAGCCTGTAAGTTTGTAGCAATTTTTGAGGCAGTGAGAGCAAGTAGAACTTACCCACAATCCTAAAATTGTAGCCAATAATCACCAAGCACTTCCTGGGTATTCGTCTAACCATCCCCTATGTTTTTCTCATTCCATTCACAAGATAACTCTGTGAAGGTGATGTTATTATTTTACCACTACTTACTGAGACCCAGAGAGGGTGAATTAAGTTCCCCATGGCAACAAGTGCTGGAACATAACTTTCTTGTGTTCATATATAAATACATGACCAGAGCCCAGGCACTCTAGCTCAGAAGGCTGGTACCAAATCATTAGGCCCAAATCTTAGAGCCCCAAGGACAGGGGAGAAAGCGATCATGAAAGTTAGCTGCCTTTTCTGATAGGTTTTGTCCATATGATTCCAAAACATCCTTTGTATTTTACATTATGAAGAGCATATCTTATGCTATATTATGTCTATTATTATTATTGGAGCAAGAGCAGGGCCTACATACAAGGTAGAAATCATAACTTCTGAGCATCCTCTTCAAATCAGATACTTCTCAATGTCACCATCAAGCCCTGGAGTGATAACTGAAGTTTAGCAGGCACATCTGACTCTATCCTCATAACAATTCCTGAAGTAATTATCATATCAGTTTATGGGGAAACTGAGGCCCAGAGTGCTTGGGCACCTTGCCTCGGACAGAGTGCAGCTGAGTTCAAGGCCAACTGCTTCTCACCCTCGATTCAGCTCCCAACCTGCCCCGCCCCCCAGTATTTCCTCCATTCTCCTCACTCCTCCCAACCAGCCTCTGGCTCTTCAGCCTCCTTCCCAAGGTCATTCATTCCACAAACAGCCCTGTATTGAGCAACTGTTCCATGCGCCACTCAGAACAACAGGCTCTGGAGCTGTGGGGAGGAATGGCAGAGTGGTGAGGGGTGACACTTGCTACTGGGACTCGTTTCTGTCCCAACCACAGCCAAGAGCCAAGGGTCTCACCCTAGATGTGTAACCAAGACTCTCTCCTGGACCAGATAGTCAGACTTGGGTCTCAGCCCTCCTGGTGTCTAGGCACTGACCTTGCCCCTACCCCTTCCAATTCCATCTTGGGCCTGCCCAGCCTAGACTTAGCACACAATCCTCTAAAGTGTGTCCCCTCACCCTTGGTGGCTCATCAAGTTCCTCATCTCCATCCTACAATGCCATAGTCCCTCGCTTGCCATTTCTTCCATCTATCGCCCTCCTCACCTTTCTCCTTGGCTATAAATCCTCTCTTGTCCTTACTGTTTCAGAATTGAGCTCAGTCTCTCTCTCTCTCTCTCTCTCTCTCTCTCTCTCTCTCTCTCTCTCCCCCCTCTATTGTAATAGCCTTAAGTAAAGTCTTCCTTATCATTTTAGCAAGTATTAGATATTAGAATAAATTCTTATTTAACAAGTAATTAATATTACCTGGCTCATTTTTTTAAATATAAGGAGGCCCAGGCTCCCCCTAAGAACCAGAACTTTGGAGGTGGTTTTAATATGCAACCAGGATCTTGGCCCAGAATACCTGCCCACATCCCCTTAGTGCTGGAGAACCCAGGGGCTGGGCTGATTCTCATGGGGCCTGGGGGCCCCATGAATTCTCAGCCAGGTTGACCTTCATCTCTGCTCCTCATCAACATCACCCTCACCTGAAGCATCCCCTTCATTCACCACATGGCGTCTCCTGCTACACACCATGCTGTGTCATCCCCGGATTCGGTTGCTCATCCGCCCTCCTTTCTTTGGAATGTCCGCTCCATGCTGCGGTCCTCTGGGATTGGACCTGGGCCCTGAGCTCCACCTTCCCTAGTTCTTCTATCCAGGGATACAACAATTTCTTTCTCCTCTCTGTCCCCACTGCTCACCAACAAGACACCATCACATCTTCCACATTGCAGCTCACCCAGGGGATGATACCAAGTCAGACCCAAAGCTCCTCCCGAGGCTCCCTGCTGTGGGTACAGGACTCAATATTCATGTCAACAGATTGCCAGGAGTCACCCATCTAAAATTAATACTGACACATGAGAATAACAAAAGCGTTTCATAAGGTGAAGTTTATCTTATCTGCCAGAAAGCTGCAAACTTGGATAAACCTCCACATTGAACATACAACTGGACATTGACATCATCAAATATTAGGAATCCTACAACATAGAGCATTAGATTTAGAGTTGAAAAATCTGAACGGTAAATGAACTCGCTGTTTTCCAAATGTATAATTTTGTACAAGATACTCTTTGAGACTAGATTTCCTCATCTCTAAAATGGGGCCTATCATGCTTCATCCATTTCCACCAATAGTTGTTTTAATCATTAAATAAAATAACTCAGGATAAAGCGTCTTTCAACTATGAAAACATAAGGAAGACTTTTAATATTCTTCCTAATTACTTGTACTTTTTATTCTCCTCAATTTAGTATCAACACTTTTACATGCATAGGAAGCAGATCGAGATGTCCATTCAGGAATAATTAAGAAGAACGGTTTATTTTAGAAAGACTGTGGGATGTGGTTGGAGAGACAGTATGTCTTTTCTTTTTCTTTTTTCAGGAAATAAGATGCAAATGGGTTTATCTTGCTAACGTTCTTCCATATAAACTGCAATAGAAAATTCCTTGCACCTAGGCAATACGGTTACATTTAAATTATAAATAATAACCCAGAGGGAAGAGGAGCCAAAGGCGTAAGAAGAGGACGTGTGTGATTGAAATTGGCATTCCAAAAGAGTTGAGGATCCAAAGCAGGCGAATATGTGTGCGCACAAACACACACTCACACTCACACACACACACACACACAGTCATGTTTGGTTCTCTTCTTCCTTACCCATCATCTCTTCCTATATAAAACCACTTTTCCTTTTAAACATACAAGGGGCATGTGTTCACACATATACATGTATGTGTGCATCCGTGTGAGTATGTGTGTGGGTTTTTTCCGGCTGGTCTTTGGTTGGCCTGTTTGTCTGGGGTGGACTTGTTGAATTTCATTTTTGACAGGGTCATACACACTTGCGGTGTGAACTAGGAGGTCTGCACCACTGCAGAAGGCTGCTTCACCACTCTCTCAGGTTAGATTGGAGGCCAGAGGGTACATGGACTGGTTCCAGATGAAAGTTCTAGAAGTGGTAGAGTTAGCAAGGGAGTTATCTATTTTCTTTGAAGGATTTCTAAATTGAAAGGAACCTTAAAGGTCATCTTCTCCACACCGTGCATGCCCTCATTTTGCAGATGTGGACATCAAGGATGACCAGAAAGGGAGAGTGACTTGCCTGAGATCCACAGGGGTTATTTTTAGTAGCCTTTCCTAGGCATCTGCCACATGCAAGGCCTTTAGAGTGAAGGATGCTGTCCAAGTTCAAGGAGTTGTTAGTCTGAGTGGGAAGAAAGTGTCCCACGACACAGGTATATTGGAACCAGGACTCAAAACAAGTGCTTAAAAATGCTGGAAGAACTAAAAGGAATTTCTTATTGGGAAGCTAGAAAAGGTCTCACAAAGATTGTGGCTTCCAAGCTGAACATCAAAAACTATAAGACCCAGTCGCAGTGCCTGCTGAGGAGTCTTATCACACACCTGCTATCTTGGGGCACCACAGCAAAATGACAACCAACAAAAAAAAGAAGCAAAGAAAGAATGGGCAAGAATGGGAACTAAGAAGAAATACAAGCAGGGAAAGGACAAGCACAAGTTAGTCATCTTCAAATTAAATTTTGGCATTTGCTGGTAAATAGATGGAAAAGGAGACTATCATGCTAAGTGAAATAAGTCAATCCCAAAAAACCAAAGGCCAATGTTCTCCCTGGTATGTAGATGCTAACACACAATGGGGAGGATTCCACAAAGGGAATGAAAGGTAGCGGGGGTATGGGAATAGGAAATAGAATGAATTGGACATAGCTTTCCTGTGTTCATTTTTGCACACATGACCAGTGCAACTCCGTATTATATACAACCACAAGAATGGGAAGTTTTACTCCATGTTTGTATAATATGTCCAAATACACTCTACTGTCATGTATATCTATAAAAGAACAAGTAAAAAATTAGTCATCTTCAGAGAGACCAGAAACATCTTAAGAAAGAGATCAGGGTGCACCTGTTTGTATATAGCATCAGTTAAAAAGGCAAATCAAAGAGCGTCTTCTGATCATGCTAAGCAGTTTAAACAATTGGGATATTTCAACAGATGATTGTTGGTACACTAACTTTCTTACATATATAAAATGTAGATTGGATACTTCCTTCACTTGGGGTAAGACAGCAGAAAACAGATAAAGGAGAAAAGTATAAAGAAAACTACTTAAATTTGACTCCAAAGCATAGAAAGGATAGAATAAATGTCACTGTGAAGTTTGGAAATGCTAAGCCCCATCATAGAAGGCCAGTGGGCATGGGGGGATAGTAACATGAGAAAATAACCAACATGGATATTATACCCCTGAATGACATCAAAGGCAGCAGGTGAGCAAGAGCACAGAGAGGAGAACCTGGGCCCAGACTCAGGAAACTCCAACCTCCCTCTGGCACGATGTAGCAATGAAGTGTCCTTTGTGACTTGGTCGATTGCAATTTCATGGTGCTGTGGAAGAGCGGGACAGAGTGCAGTGGGCTGAGTTAGATGCAGAACAAGGAATTATTCTTGAACCCGTACTCCAGGGAGCTTCACAGGGGGCAGCAGTCATTCTACCCTAGTGCAAGCAGCAGCAGGTACAGAGGTAGGTGTTAGAGGCACACACTACATCACAGGAGAGAGGGAGCTCCCACAGACCAAAGGGGAAATGGCTCAGGCCACTCCTGGAAGGTATTTCTCCCTAGAACAGCTAAAGAGCCTCCTTAACAGCCTCACTTCCACCCCACTCCAACCACACACACACCACCATCCAGAAATCAAATGGTTCATTAGGAGACCAGAGATTCCATTTTACACTCATTCCAGCATAATAATCAATGACGGGTGACATCCCCTTTCACTCTCAAAAGTATTCCAGTTTAGAAAACAGATTATCGGTCACCAAGGGTTAGGAATGGTAGGGGTGAATGGTAGCAAGAGGGAGATCATTACGACGATGGAATAGTTCTAGATCTTGATTGTAGTGGTGGTTACACAACACTACACTTGTGATCGACCACAGTTCCGCAGGCACAGTACCCAGGTCAGTTTCCTGGTTTCAATGTTGTAACTTAGGTATGTAAGATGTAATCATTGGGGGAAAACTGGGTGAAGGGTACAGAGTTCTTCTCTGTCCTATCTTTGCAATTTCTTGTGCGTCTATAATTATTTCAAAAATTTAAAGTTTAAAGAAAAAAAAAAAAAGAGAGAGAGCTTCAGGAGTCTCCCCTGAGCCCTGGAGCAGGGACTTTGTGGAATTAAGATTCATGCAGCTAGCACTTGCTTGGATCTGTACAATAGCCAATGGGAACATGGATTGCTGTTGATATAGACATGATGTTGAGGAAGACCCTGTTCTTTGAAGTGTGGAATTATAGACAAACAGGCCAAGAATTCCCTGTAACTTTTTTATTATGGCTGATGCAAGAAAGTAACTGTTGTGACATGCATCGGTAGGGATAGATGGAACACCTGGAAATGGATCGAGGGATGCTCCAGAATCAGCTCAAAAATTGCAAAGCCAATCAAGAAGAAGGGCCAGGGCATCTCTTGTCTCTGAATTTCATCGGTGTTCAGAGAAGGAGAGAATGAGTAGTTAGCTCAAGTCACACATCATGGTAGAGTTGTAAATACAAGGTTTGATAACCCGCTTTTAGTTTATTCCATGTTGTGACTTTTGTCAGTCTCAAGCACTTGGTTTATTTTCTTTGTTACAAGTAAGTTACAAGCATCACATCGGATAGCTTTAATAACTAGTGCCATTTGTGGAATATTATCTGTCTACACCATTCACTTGTCATGTCACTTCAATCTTCACACAAATTTACAAAGTGGATATTTTTAACCCACTTTGCATATGAGCCAACAGAGGTTCCGAGAGGTTAAGTAACTTTCCCAATGTCATATGGATAGTAAGGTGTAGGGCCAAGATTCAACTCCGGGTCACCTGGACTCCAAACCTGTCATCTCACCATGCTATGCTGCCTCTTGTGGGATGAGATAGGCAAGGGTAGCAAGAGTCCTGGGATCCCTGAGCTGCTACAGTCACAATCCCCGCTGGTGGGTAGACCTAGGGAATGCAAGCCTTGGAGAGCCACCCCAGTCTCCCTGAATTTGTCACCCCTGGTGGCAGGGAGCAAAGATTCCCTCAGTTCCTTCCATCCTTCCCTTTATCCCTGGAAGTCTAGGTGTGGAAGAAGAGAACCCTGCCACACACACCAGGAGCCATATGCTAAATTCCTTTATCAGAGAGCTCACGCAGGTTCCAGGGATGCAGTATAGACCCCCCACTTCCCTGTCCCTCCTGGCAAACTGTAGGAACCCCAGGTGCCACATGGGAAACTGAAATCCCCGTGGGATGCCCAGTGCCTTCTCATTGACTGGTTACAGAATAAAATTGAGAAGCCCAATGACATTGTCTTTTTCTCCACTTCCTTTAGGTAAACAGCATCTACCTGGCATCAGAGAAGAGAAGAACCAATTTTCCTGGCCTGAGAACATCTCCTGCAAGAGCTCAGCTGGGGAAAGCCTGTGCAATCTACTCTCACAGCAAAATTTGAGGTCACCGGGCCAAGTTATTAGATTGGAAATGCCGAAGCTAAGAGCAGAGAATGCAGCAGAGACGTGGCTGACATTTCCACCATGGCGCTCAGCAAATGGCACCAAGGACTTGGCTCTCTGTTCACGTGACTCTGACGGGCAGATTGAGATATCTCAGGGTCAGACCAGTGGAGAAGCGAGGCGAAGTTAAGTGGGTCAGAGGCCTCTCAGCTTCTGTCCTCAGACATGGTTAGAGAAGAACAAGAGAAACTAAGAACAATTAGTAGCCTAATAAGATGTGCTTAGAAACTAGTAGCTATGATTCATTTGAGTTTCCTGCAGACCCAGGATAGGTGCTTCACATGCAATCATCTCATTGGATTCTCGCAATGCTATAGAGATCAGTGTAATTAACTCTGTTTTACAGGTGAGGAAACTGAGGCTCAGAGACATCAAAAAATCTGCCTAAGACTCCATCAATAAGCAATGATACAAACAGAACTGGAACCCAGGTACACTAACTCCCCCACCACATTTGGATGTATTTATCCAGAGTCCACACAGACAGTAATGAGGAGGGAGGAGTAGGGCAAACAGAACTGACTGCCCAGCACAAAAGCTCTTGCCTACTCCAAATATCCCATGCATGTGGTCACTTGAGGTGACCCACACAATAATATGTAGCCAGGCGATGAGCATGCAACCACATACACATACATCTTGCTTCGAGTGTCTGCTTTTGTACATCTACCTTTACAAAAGTTCTTTGTGGGTTGCATGCTTAGGAGTCTGACGAACTGAGTCTCCGGGCTATCCTCTTATGACTCTTTCAGAAGAGTTGCTGACCTTTACAGGTGAAGTGCAGTTGACCTGAGCAGCCAGGCAGAAATCCAGGAATTCTGGGGTTCCCCCAGAAGGGAGTACAATGTTCATGGAAGAATCTAAGTCCAGCTGGGCCTAGGACTATGCTGGACGTCCCTCCCTATCCTACACACACACGCCTCCTCTGCAGTTGCATGGTATTGGGAAAGTTACAGTTATAGCAGCAGTTAAGACAAAAAGTTTACCAACTTTTCCAGTCAGGTACCTAACAAGTTCCAAAAGATCTGGACTTTGAACAAGTGAGATCAAAGCATCACTGAAATGCACACCTCCAGGTGCATGTGTAAGAAATCAAACTCCAAGAAGAAGAGGGTGGGGTCAGGAAAGACTGGATGGTCCAGAGGAGAGGGAAATGGTTTGGAGAAAGAAACTGCTAAGAGGTGAAAGCCCCAGGTGGGTGAAGCCACACCCTCTAGGTAGGAGAATGGGGGCACCCCAGGTATACCAGCGACCACTCCCCAGGGATCCAGCTGTGAACAGGAAACCTGCCAGAGACACAGATGGGCTTTGTGTGCTCCACCTTCAAAACCTTGTCTTCAGGCCCCAGGCAAAGGCTTCTTACACAGGGAGAAAGTTCACCCCAAGCCATAGTCCTCATGCAGTGTCATTAGGCTTGCACCTGAGTAGCCCAGGAGTCAGAGGCCATGAAGTTCCCCATCACAGAAGAGCAATTGGGAGACATTCTGGGATCATGCTCCCAATGGTCCAGAGCCTCTGGAAGGAGCTTGTCCCAGTGACTTCACTAGGGGGTCTGAACTGGGTGTACTGAGTTGTTAATAATTGTAATAGTAAACCAAAGCTCATTGAGAGTATAGTGTGTGCCAGTTACTGCTCTGAACATCCCCTGGCATTTAATCCATCTAGAAATGGAAGTTATACAATCATATTTATCATACTATGACTATTGAAAGACATGTGAATTTGTGTCTTGTGAAGTTGCCGATAAAAGTAATCATCACAATGGTGCAGATGGCGATGGTGTTGATGTAATACACATTAAAGTGCCCTGGGGAAAGATGGAGACTTGGAACATCACAGATCTGGTTCAGGTATCAGTTCTACCACTTACGCACTACGTGACCTAAAGAGATTAATTCTTTGAGCCTCGGTTTCATCATCTGTAAAATAAAAATCTCTCTCTCTTGGTGTTGCTGCAAAGAGAAAATACATGTCAATTCGTTAGCACAACATGGTGCACAATCGGTTACCATGCAGGAGGGCGGGACAACCACTGCAGCAGCCCTGGTGGCCAAGACATTCCCAGCAGATGTCAGACAGCCTCGCCACAGCTGGAGTCACACGCCACGCTGCCCTTCCAGCAGAGACCAGCTGAGCACTTCTCTCAGAGGGTGTTTGTCATTGGTTTCATTGATGACATTTGGTCCCAAGTTCAAAGAAAGGACTTCCATGCTAATGTAGGAGCCACCCACTTAAAAATTAACCAGTCTGGCCTAGCCAAGCTGGGAAACGACAAAGGTTATCTCCGGAGTTACTGCGTCACCTTTGTACCCCTAATCCCAATTCCCTGTGGCCTTAAACTGACCCCTAGTCTTCTGAGACCCTGATTGCACTATCAAATCTCCATTTTCCTTCCAAAGACATACATTATATTCCCAGGGCATTGTTTTTACCCTCTGTCCAGTCAATATTTGCATTTGGGGTTCCATGACTTCAAATTTAATTAACTAATTACTTAATAATTAATAATAATAGCTAACATGTATTACATGCTTAGATGATCCACAGGTCAGTTTATTTTATCCTGTTAGTTGGATGGAATTATTAACCCCATTTTACAGTTGAAGATACTGAGGCTCAGAAAGGCTAAGTAGCTTTTCCTTAGTCACACTGCTAATAAATTGCAGAACTGGTACCTGATTTGAGGTACATTTGCTCTGAGAGTCAGGCGGATTCTACTGTATGATGCCCACTTTGCAAAGACTTAGCCCACAGGAGTGAGAGTACTGGAGAGGCAGATGGAGGGGAAACTATTGGGAGAAGAATGGATTTGGCTGATCCTCAGATCCCCCTAGACATGGACTCTCCACCACAAGCTCTCTCTCGACATTGACCTGGCGTTACGATGGTCCACCTCCCTCAGTCACTGGGAATCTCAAAATCTCAGTGTATCAGCTCCCGGTCCTCAAACACCCTTTCTGAAAAGATAGACTTTTTAAAATGACACAGCAGAGCTTTAGTCACAGCGATTCCACTTCTAGAATTTTGTCCTTCAGATGTACTTGCACATGTGAGAACTGACATATGTACAAAGTTGCTCATGGTTTGTGGAGGCAAAAAAAAAAATTGGAAGAAACTCAAATGTCTATCACCGGAGAATTATTTAATAAATTGTGAAATATGCATATGGTGAAAGACTGCAGACTCAAAAAAGAAAAGAAAAGAAAAGAAAAAGAAAGAACAAACTCCAGCTGTAGGAATGAAGAAGGGCCTGCAGGTCATGGATCTCTCCAACACCTAGCTAAGTGAAAAGGCAAGGTGCAAAGGAGAGCGCTGCTGTGCTGCCATTTGGGACAATGGGAAGAGGAGGAGAATGAGCGTGTATGTTTGCGTGTATGTTTTCTTGCATATGCACAGCAGGCCTCTAGAGGCATATTTAAGAAACTGGCACCATTGGTCGCTTTCAGAAAGGGACCCTGGTACTGGGAGACACAGGTAGGACAGGGACTTTTTCTTGTATCCCATTCTGTGCTTTCTGAATTTGGGCACCGATCCCCAAATAAATCTACACACACTCACACACACATACACATGAATAACCATAAGGGAATGATCATGGTACATTAATAAAGACACTGTAAATAACATTAAAGACCTTGAACTTGCTGTTGTTTCCAACACCTTGGAAATGCTTGATGTTTCTGAGTCCAGGTTTCTTCAATTATGGAGGCAGGGGATGGTAATTACTACTTTCCCGGGCCAAGGAGAGGGTTAGGAGACAAAATGTACTTAGTTGTTCATTCTCCACAAGTTCATAGAGCACTTTCCCTGGGCCCGGCCCTGGGCTTAGCACTAGGTTTTAACAAAGTGATTCCAGTGGATATGCTTCTCCATCCTGCATCACCCGATCACAGTCCCACAGGGAAGAAGGGCATTCCTCAAATCAACACACAGCTATGCAGACCCAGGCAGCCATGAATGTTCCAACAGGAGGGAACTAGCCCTGGGAGGGAGGATACCACGGGGGCCTAATTTTCAATTGGAGATTGTAGAAGGCCTAAGACAGTGAGTGATATGTAGATGCAAACACCTATTTTTCCAGGCAGAGAAAAGGGAGGCACATTCCAGGTGGGTGATGGGAAAGTTGTGAGCCAGAAATAAACTCAGAAAGTGCCAGAAACCAAAGGCAACCAAAATACTTGGGAACAGTGAGCAGAGCAAAAGTGGGAGGTAAAGAGGGTCTGAAAACACCCTGAGCCCCCATGGTCACCGAAGGACCTTGGAGTGCCTTCTGAGTGCAGTGGGAAGCCATGGGCATCCTTATCCCCAGGGCAGTGTAGCTCGGCAGATAAGAGAGCAAGCTCAGACAGCCCTGGTCGAATTCTGGCTCCCCCACTTCCTGGCTGGGTGCCTCCAGTTCCTTATCTCTCACTAAAGAGGAAAACAGTGCCTCTGGTAAGGTTGCTGTGATGTGTAAGTGCATCAGGGAGCAGCCTCAGCTCAGTCCCTGCTGCCTCTCAGCAGATGATCCACAGCCATGGCTATAATAGTAACTGTGGGGCACCGTGGTCCCTCAACACCCATAGAGAAGTGGTTCCGGGACCCCCGACATCCAGGGTCCAAGCCCCTTTGCATACTGTGGTGTAGTGTTTACATTACCATGCAAATCCTCCCATACACTTCAGATCATCTCTAGATGACTTACAATGCCCAATGCAATGCTAATCTATGTAAATAGTGGTTATACTGTATTGTTTAGGGGATAATGACAAGAAAACCCTCTGCACATGTTCAGTACAGATGTCATTTTTTCTTGATTATTTCTGATCCTCAGAAATAGTCAAGATCCACCAATACAGAGGGCCAACTGTATATCTGAAATATTATTCTTGAACAAGGAGGAGCAAACTCTGGCCCCTAGACCAAATCCAGCCTGCCTTCCACAAACTAAGAATGGTTTTATGTTTCCAAATTGATTTTTTAAAATCAAATGAAAGGCAATATTTCATAACCCATGAAAATCTTATGAAATATACATTTCAGCACCCATAAATAAAGTTTTACTGACACATATCCTTCCCAGTTCATTTACATAATTGTCAGTGGTAATTCTTGTGCTATAACAGAACTCAGCAATTAAAATAGAGACCATAGGGCTTGTCAGGCCTAATATATTTACCCTTTGCCCCTTTAGAGAAGAAGGTTGTGGATTTGAGAGACCCAAAGACACAAGGAAGAAGACCAGCAAGGAAGCTGTTGTGAAGACTAAGTGAGAGCTAAGAATTCAAAGGGAGAGAAGGAGAACTGGCAGAGAGTTTTGAAAACGAGAAAGGGCTTCACAAATGTTGGGCCTTTCCAACATTTCCTGCATTGAGCTTAATCATGACAAGTGCTGTCCATCAGATGGAAGAGCTCTTTGTGGTTTGTGACCTCAGCTCTAGCATTCTATCCTCTGGGACCCTTCATGGGAACAACAGCGGTGACTTCAGATTCCCAGTGTGTCACACAGATGGTGTGGCAGAGTGGTAATGCTGGTGTTCTCCCAGCAGGCCCTGTGGGTGTGTAACTAGAAGTCCTCGGTCACTAGGAGGCCTCCCTGAGTCAGGAGAGCACTAGGCCCACATCTGTGCCCCACAGCACAGTCGGAAGCAGAAGACCATGGTAACAGTTGCTAGGGAAGCCAGCAAGTGGATGGAGAACACCCCCATGAAAGGCCACAGGACCACCCAAACACAGCAAGCAACACACAGCAGGCTTCTATGGGGCGCCAGGTGTGCTCCAGCTCTTTATGGGAATTGCATCATTTAACCCTTACAATCAACATTACAAGATAGTGACCTTTGTTATCTGTTTTACAGGGGAGGACAAAGAGGCTCCGAAGGGTTTGGTAACTTGCCCAAGGCGGTACAACTCGCGATTCCATTCCAGATCTGGGTCGAGGGTCCCGATCTTAACCACTCTGCCTCACTATTGATCTGTGCTCGCCCTCAGGCAGATAGAAGACTGAGGGTCATTTAGTAACAGCCTGCAAGTCTCCAGGCATCAAAATGTTTTGTCTGCAAGACAGCACTTCTTATGTAGTGAGTCATTCATTGCTTTCTTAAAGTCCTGTGTGGCTTTCAATCCTCACTTATCAGCGGGCAGCCCCAGTACCCTCACCAGTGCCCAAGAGGCTATGAATTAGGATTTCCACTGGACTCTTCTGTAAGTCACTCTCGAATCAGCCAGATCCCCCTCTGGGCTCCAGACTAGAAACCACCAGCCTAGACAGAGAGTTCAGCCCCAACAGTCTCCCCATGACACTTCCCCAGGTCACCTTTCCACATAAATCTCAACCAACAGCTGGGCATGTACCTCAATGGTAGAGCACTTCTTAGCATGTACTAAGTCTGGATTCAATTCCCAGTACCACAAAAAAAAGAAAACAAAAGAAAAAATGTGGCCATGAAAATCTGCATGAGAAGCAGAAGTTAGACACCATGCCAACAGCACCAAAAATTACACTCATCATGTATTAAGTTATGGACCTTCAATTTAAGCTCCTCAGTACCCCTATGAGTTGAAGTACCTAGCTATTATAAACTACATTTCACACAAGAATCAAGCATCCTTGTTGAAGTACTTGCCACAGGATCCCTAGAGAGAAAATGGCTAAGTCAGTACTCACACTCAAGATTTGCCTTGCTCTAAACCCCTGCTCCTAGCCAGGAGGCCACTGAAACTCCTCTCAAGATGATAAGGAATGACCCCAAAACAACTCAGTTCAATAGATATTTATTGATCATATACTATATGCCTGGTACCATATTAAACCTTGGAAATCCAAAAGCACTTAGAGTTCAGTGAGGACAACTAGGAAATTTATTCATCCAACAAATAATTGTTAAGCATCTACTATATACCAGACATAGACACAATCCTAAGTGTTTGAGGATGCAACATGAACCAAACACACAGGGGTCCTGCCCTTGGAATGCTGGGACATGTCAACACAATGGAATGGAGCATTTGAACAGGAGAAAGTCTGAGGGGGCTGGCGGGTTACAGTTCTGTGCAGCTAATCCCTCATAGTGCTGAATCCCCAGGGGCACTGTAACTTTCCCAAGGGGGTTCATAAGTCTCCTCACAAGTGCTCCCAAGGAGATGAATTCTAATTAACTTCCATTTCAAGAGTAGCTGAGTTGGCAAACAATATTTTGCACAGGGAAGAGGAGCGGAGGGGGTGTTAGAGGCAACCTGGAGATGCTGAGAGTCCACTCCAAAACATTGGGGAATGAGGGGGGTGTTTTCCAATGATGTATCTCAGAACTGAAGGGAGAGAAGGAAGAGGGGTGTGGCTGGAAATTTTCAAATGAACCACCAACAGATTTCTTGTCTACAGCCCAGGGAGGTGCAGAGCCACCAAACTACCCGGAGCCCCTGGCGTCTGTATTTGGAGGTTCCCCATAATGGGCTTGCCGCCAGAAGGACAGGTTTTCTCAAAATGCAGGTTAGGATACAGGTGGCCCAATTCAGTTGCAAGCTCTGCTGACCATTTCTTCCAGGATTCAGATCTCAGGAATCCCATGACCATACTCTGGCTGTGCGTGTGCCCAGCCAACGTGGCCCCTCTCCTGCCAAGAGGCGCACATCCCACAGAAACACGAAATTTCCTCTCTACAGTGAGTCAGTTGGGAGAAAAAGTATTCAGTAAATAAAAATCAGGTGGTTGTGCCATGGAAAGCAAGCTGGTGCTGTATAAATGGTTGCAGTTTGGAAACTCCCATTTGGCTCATCCCTGCCTTTCCTAAGTTTGAGGTGGACAAACAGAGGCCCAGAAAGTTGGAGTGGACTGCCTGAGCACACACAGCAGGCACTTCTTATGACCCCTTCATCAGAACAGCACATCTTATCACATCATATACACTAAGGTATGTGATACAGTACATGCTCTTTTTACATGTGTTACACAGAGTTTCTAACAGTCATGAAAGAAGTGAAGTTCAAGTTTAGAAGACAAGATTGGAAGCCCCATGTCAGTGCTGGTTGAAATGTTTCTTTTATTTCTCTAAAAATGAAATGGATTATGACTCTTTAAAGACCCAGGATACCAGACAGGCTGTCCCCACAATGCCCAATTCCCTTGTAAGAGCAAAGACCATCCTTTATGAGACAACAATAGCATAATGGTCATGATACAAGCTCAGAGTGCTCTTGATGATCCTCAGGAGATGGCTTTAAGATATCCTCATTTAAAGATCCCACCTGCTAGATACAACCCCAAGCCTGGACATTACCTGTAAAATAAATCTACAAAGACTCTGATGGTGGAAATAAAAAACAAGAAGAAGCAGAGCAGCTTAGGACCTCAGGACTTAAGGAAAAATGACATGGCAGTGATTTCCCTGGGTTTTCATGGGCCTAAACTTGGAGCTAAAGAAACCAAGAACCTTCAAATACTAACAGAGGCAGGGGGGGGAAAAAAACACACAACCAAAGCATGCTCTCTCTGACCAAAGGATCAGGAAAGGAGCAGTCTAGCCAAATGGAAATCTTTATACAAATTTCCCTATATCCACCAAACAACACAGAAAAAACGGTCCAGTTCCCACATCCCCACACCATACCTAGTGAAGGACTGAGACACGCACCGTTGAGAAGCTGTGATAAGGATGGTGTCAGCCAAGGCAATAAAGAGAACCAGGACTTTCATCACCGTTGGTGTCAGTGGAGCCTGTGTGGGGAATCTGGACTTCCACCTTCTCCCAGCATCAGAGAGGTCTCCTTCCCCTCCCCACCACAGCATCATCAAAGGAGACTTAGTCGAGAGTCAAGAGTTTCAACACAGCCTATTCGTAACAAGTCCATCCCCATTTTGGCGTCAATGGGAATCACATAGGAACCGGGAATGCCAACTCTGCCCAGCAGAAGTGGTCCTCCCCTCAGGTACCAATGAGGCCAAGAGGAGAACCTCGTCTTCTATCTCCATTTAACTGAAACAAGTCAGAGTCCTTCTCCTTTCCCTTCCTAGAGTGGTATCAGAAAAGCCAGCTAAAACAGTTTAGTAAGATCCAGAGTCTCATAACAAAATATGAGAGGGTCTGTGTTTCAATCAAAGATCGTTTGTCATGAAAAAAAAAAAAAAAACAGGAAGATCTCAATCCCCATTCAAAAGACAATCAACAGATGCCAGTACCAAGATGAACTCTGATGGAATTACCTGACAAAGGTTTTAAGGCACCCATGATAGAAATGCTTCAGAGAGCACACAGGTACATGCTTCAAACAAAAATGTTTAAAAGTAAGAGCTCATCAAAGAAATAGAAAGTCTCAACAAAGATCTATGGAAAATATAAAGGAAAGTCAAAGGGAAATTTTAGACCTGAAAAATGCAATAATAAAATTAAAAATCTCAGTTGATGTTCTCAACAGGATAGTAGAGAGGCAGAGAAAAGAATCAAAGAATTTAAGGATAGAGTATCCTGAACAAGAGAGAAAACAGATTGAAATATAATCATGATAATGAGCAGGGCTTCAGAGACCTCTGGAATTATAACAAAAGATGTGACATTTGTATTATTGAAGACTCAGAAAGTGGAGAAAGAGGACAATGCTGAAAGAGTACACAAAGAAATTATGGCTGAAAATATCCCAAACTTGTAAAGAGACATAAAACTATAGATTCAGAAAGCTGAATAAAACATTTGGGGGAAAGACAGGGTAAAATGGCAGAGTGGGACTCTCCAGTGATCATCTCCCACAGAAACATCAATTTTAACAGCTATTCATGCACAAAAATGCCTTCACAAGAGCCGAGGAAAGCAGATGAGAGATTACAGTCCCTGGTAATGGCATAATAATAAGATGCCTTGAAGGGAATAGGGAGCAAAGTTTTACATTACCTGCATCACTCATCCTCCAACTCCAGACAACAGAGCTTGGAGAGGAATATCGCCCAGTTGTGGGGTTTGGGGAAGAAGCAAGGGAATTAGGCACAGGATTTTTGTATTGGACTCCAATACCAGGCCTATTCCAGTAAAACCAAGCACCCATCAGACCCTCATAGCCCTGACTCTATGCCAGTACCTGTGAAATGAACCTCTAGACCCAAACTGGTGCCAGATGGGAACCTGCAACTCCTAAGAGAGACTCAAGTTCTGGTCCACATCACTGCCTGCTGACTGCAGGGACCTTGGGTTCTAGACAAGCTTCAGAGGTAGGTATGTCTCAGCAGCCACTGGCTTCAGGTGCAATCCCCCATCCACCAGCACTATGCCAGCCTCAGAGGTCACAGGATTTCAACCTGGGCTGAACCAGTCATGACAGTCTTGGACTTAGGGTGTACCCTAGCACAGCAAAGGGACCACAAGTTGGTCTTTCAAGTGTATCTAAATAGGCATACTACTGAAGAAGATTCCCAGGAAAACTTAGACAGTGACGACTGGAATAAATACCTACTTCTTCAATGCACAGCATCAATGCATGATCACAAGTTGGAAAACAACATCATCAAAGGACAAAATAAGGTAACAGTGATGGACTCTAAAATGATGTATGTCTGACCTACCTGACAAAGAATTCAAAATAGCTGTATTTAAGGAAGCTCAGCAAACTGCAAGAAAATAAAAAGAAACAATCAGAAATATCAGAGAAATTTAGCAGTGGTTAAATTTTCTTTGAAATCACAGAAATCCTGGGGCTAAAAATTACAATGGACAAAATGAAAAAGTCAATAGTAAGCACAACAGCAGGATTAGTCAAGAGGAAAGGATCTGTGAACTTGGAGTCAGGTTGTTTGAAAACATTTGGAGGAGTAAAAAGGAAGAAAATGAAATAGAATGAAGAAAATCTTACGGCATTAATGCGATAGCATCACAAAAGCCAATGTATACATCATTGGCAGTCAAGAGGGAGTAGAAAAAAATAAGGAAATAGAAATATTGAAAGAAATAATAAAAGAAAACAACCTTTCTCCAAATCTGGAGAAAGATATAAATATTCAGCTAATGAAAGGTTCAATACCTCTAATTAGGTTCAACTGTAATAATACTACCCTTTCACATATCATAATCAAATAATCCAAGATCAAGACCAAGAGAGGATCCTAAAAACATCAAGAAAAAAGAAGAAAATCACATATAAAGAAAACCTTAAATGCCCAGTTGTAAACTTCTCAGCAGAAATCTCAAAGAGCCAGCAGTATGATATACTCAAAGTGCTATAAGAAACAAAATTAAAAACTGCCAACCTAGAATAAGGTGCTCAGAAAAACTGTC
>JAJEJO010047877.1:0-15732 GCA_020662805.1 Glaucomys volans
ATTATGCTTTCATAACTATTGTAAATTGGATTATTTTTTAAATTATTAGGTAATTTCTTATAGTCCTTGGAAAGACTTGTCATTTCTGGGTATTGATCTTGAATCCAGTAACTTCATAAAAAATGTTTCATCTTTCTTTTTCAGCAAAAAGGTTTCTGGTGGAATGAGTAGAGCTTTCTCTATATAAGATCATGTGGAATCAAAATAGTCATAGTTGATTTCTTCCTTTCCAATTTGGATAAACTAACTTTCTCTCTTTGGTTAATTGTTCTGAGTTGGACTTCAAATACTCTATTGATTAAGAGTGGTGAAACAGAACATCCTTCTCTGGCTCCCAAACTAAAAGAAAAATTTCTGAAAAATTTCATCTTTCCTCTATACAGTACCATGTTATTTGTGAGGCTGCCATATGTTTCCTTAATTGTGTGGCAGTACATTGTTTCTACTTGTAACTTGCTCATTGCATTTGTTGAATTTTATTGAACAACTTCAATTTAATTTTATGACTGTTGTCATCTCTTATGTGTTATTAGTCATTTTCAGTTATGTGGATTGCCTATCTGTCTCTTTCATCTATTTGCATACAGGGATATTTATATTTTTGCTTCATGTTTTGTAATATTTCTCACTGATGAATACTAAACATTTTCTCAAACGTGTTGCATGCTAGCTGGACAAAAATGATTCAGGTTTCATCATTTAACAATATTTTTTAACAACTGACTGTATTAGCTCTATTTTTCTTTAATATGTATAAATTATTACATAAGATGTATAAAGAATTCTTTCAAAATCCTTCCTGTAATTCTATTCATGTTTAAACATAAGTTTCCCAAGGAAGAGAAAGAACTATACAATGAAAACTATAGAACACTGAAGAAAGAAAGTAAGATGACCACAAAATATGGAAAGACCTCCCCTGTTCATGGGTAGGAAGAATTAGCAATGTTAAAATGATCATATACCAAAGCACCATACAGATGATTCACTGCAATCCGCAAGAAAATACACATGTCATTCTTCACAGAACTTAACAAAACAGTCCTAAAATTCATTTGGAAGAATATAAGGCCCAGAATAGCCAGAGCGATTCTAATCCCAGAAAGCAATGTTGGAGGCATCACAATACCTGGCTTCAAACTATACCAAAGAGCTATAGTCACAAAAACTGTATAGGACTGGCATGAAACAGACACATATTGTCCAGTGGTACACAATAGAAGTCACAAAGAAAACCCCATATACTTACGGTCATCAGATCTTTCACAAAAGTGTAAAAAAAATATGCTGGAGTAAAGAGCTTTTTTTGGAAATGATGTTGGGAAAACTGCTTATCCAGGTTTAGAAGAATGAAACTAGACTCCTTTCTCATACCCTACACAAAAATCAAAACCATGTGGATCAAAGATTTGGAATTAGACCAGAAACTATGCAACTCCTAGAAGAAACCATGGAGTCAACACTCAGCTTGTAGGCCCAGGCAATGACCTTCTCAATAGAAACCTGAAAGGTTAGGAAATTAATACATGGGAGGGAATCAAAATAAAAAGATTCTGCACAGCAAGGAAACAATTAGAATTGTGAAGAAAGAACCTACAGAATGGAAGAAAATCTTTGTGAGGTATCTTCTGACAGAGGATTAATATCTGGAATATATAAAGAATTCAAAAAACTTTACATAAACAATCAAACAACCAAATTAACAAAGTGGAAAATGAATGGAGCAGATACTTGTGGAAAGAAGAAATACAAATGGCCACGAACAATATGAAAAAAATTCAACATCTTTAAGGACCATGGATATGCAAATCAAAACTACACTGAGATTTCATCTCATAACAGTAAGAATGGTACTCATCTAGAATGAAAAGAACAATAAACACTGGAGAGAATGTGGAGGAAAAGGAACACTTTCACACTATTGGTAATATTGTCAACTAGTACAGCCACTATGGAAATCATTATGGAGGCGCCGAAATGACTAGGCATGGAACCAAATTGTGAACCAGCTATACCACTTCTCAGTATTTACCAAAAAAATAAAGTCATATTATTCCAGTGATATGTGCATACCATATTGATAGCAGCACAATTCACAATAGCCAAATTATGGCACCAACTTAGGTGTCTGCCAATGTCTGAATGGATAAAGAACTTGTGGTATATTTACCCAATGGAGTTTTATTCTGCAGCAAAGAATATTTAAATTATGTCATTTGCATGAAAATGGATGGAACTAGACCATTATAAACAAAAGGAGTCAAACTCAGAAGATCAAGTTTTTTTGTTTTCTCTTATATGAGGAAGATATAGAGGAAAAGGAAAGATGGAGCAGATCTAATGAAAATCAGTGGCAGATTAGGAGAGGAAAGGAATGGGAGAGTGGGGGACAGTACTGGGGAGTGAGTTTGGCCAAATTCTATTGTTATATTGTGTATGTGTATGCATGTACTAATTTGTCACCTCAAATCCTATCAGTTTGTACAAGTTTATTTATTTATTTGTTTATTTTAAGAATTTGTTTGTTTTTATTTCTTCTTTTTAGTTACACATGACAGTAGAATGTGTTTTGGCAAATTATACATACATAGAGTATAATTATTCTATGTAAGATCCCATTTTTGTGGTGGTACAATACGCAGATTTACCCTGGTTGTGTATTCAAATACAAGGCTAGGGAAGTTTGTCTGATTAATTCTACTGTCTTTCCTATTCCACTCCCTGCTCCCTTCCCTTTATTCCCTTTTATCTAATTCAATGAATTTCTATTTTTCCCCTCTCAATCCTCCCTTATTTGGAATTAGCACCCACAATTTTAATGCACTAACAAAGAAGTGGGAAAAGATATAAAACAATATAAATTTTGATATTCATTTTGAATTAATACCTTAAGATGGAGAAATTTCTTGTGATGTTTAGAAAGTGGTCTTCATTCCAAGAAAGATAATTAAGCATTTGGTTTCAATAGGATATGTCCCCCAAGAGCTCACATGTGAGAATATGAGAGATGGTGCAGAGGGTAAATGATTGGGTTGTGACAGCCTGAAGACAATCAGTGAATTAATGACCTGATAGGATAAATTGAGGGGCAATTGGAGGTAGGTAGGGTGTGGGGGGAGGGAGGTCATTGGGTACATGGTTTGGGATATGTATTTGTATCTGGCAAGTGGAGTCTCTCTCTTCTTCTTCATTTTCATGTCAGCTGCTTATCTCTACCACACTCTAGCTCCATGATGATCTGTCTTACCTTGAACCCTGAGGAATGGACCTGGCCTTTTCTGAACTAAATCCTCTGAAATTGTGAGTCCTCAAATAACCTTTTCCTCTTCTACAATCATTCTGGTGGGTCTACCAGTTAGTTGACTAAAACCCTTAAAACCCTAACTGTTCCTCAATTTGGACCACCTTTGATCATAAAAATGTTCCATGATGTTTTCCTTAAAGCACAGTCTGTGGATTGCTTGTGGTTTTATTTACCTATTTTCCACAAAATTTACATAATTTTTGTATTGCTTTCAGTGTTACTGTTTATTGTAAACAATAAAGGGCTGAGTTTTGAAGGAAAAGTATGATAATTTTATTTTCAGTCATTCCAAATGCTTTAGATCCCTTAATAGTGTTATGGGTGGGCTGAGCAAATATACTAATAGGTAAAGAGAAAAATTAGGCAAGGTTTCATAATTACCGATTATAGAAGAGTAAACATAAGTGCAAACTCTCTAAAAAAACTATTATATTTCACAAAATAAATGTAACAAATACAGGTAACATTATGTCCTATTTTAGGACAAAGCAAAACTCAGCCCTTTTCTTTTCTGTTCCTTTTCTATATTGTCAGAACCTAAAAATTGAGACCTAATATCTACATCCAAACTATGGTTTTGAGAATAGGCAGCCAAGGCAATTTTTGGAAGGATTAAGAGTAAATAATAATGAGCTAATGACACCAAATATTTTCTTCAGTACCTCAAATGTACAGTAGAAAACAGGTAAGAATCATTATGTTTGTAATTACACATTTCATTGGTAAGTGACTTAGCTGGAACAAGGCAAAAATTTTTCCAGATGCTTCAGGAGAAAAATAATGCTGAGGCTGGATTTATAGTAAAAGAGAGCAGCAACAATGTTCTCTCAAACCCAAAGGGAAGAGTTAGACTTTTTAATCAATCCTAGTCATTGAGTGTTTTCTTCAAGAATGTTAAATGTACAAAATACTGCACCAAAATGAGATTAAAGCAGGCTGAGAATTTGAGAAACCATATTGACACTATGAGTGAATCCTGTTTTTGTCTCAATGACTAATCATAATTAAACTCATCGAGTTTGGTATGATTAACAAATAACAATATTAAATTTCTATATTGGTTCAAATAGTATAAACTTCCCCAATGTTTGATTATGCTTTTAAATGAAATGTTTAAATCCTCAACCAGGAATTAAATCTCTGGAAAAGAAATTCTTAGTTGATTAGGTATGTTTCAAAAATTTGCTTTCTCACAGACAGAAGGGAGTCTACCATTGCCACTTCTTATTGCTGGAGTACACTGGAAGAGGCCCATCTGTCAGGACTCCCAACTGTAGGCCCAATAAATTATTCCTCTTTTTCCTTCCTTCCTGTTTTAGCAAACTTCTGACAACAAAACAGACAACACTTAGTGATGATGAATATCACTGTTGCCACACAGGTGAGCAGGAACCCAAACACATCTAGAGAGTAGTACTGGAACCAGGAGAGGTCATGAGTGGCAACCTGGAATTGTTTAGCCCCTTTGTGGCGCATGACAAACTCGATCCAGAAGACAGCTCGATCCAGAGGCTTCACTGGCCAATCATGGTGAATTCTTGATAATCTCATAACATTCTCTTTATATCTAAAGGACAATCATAATACAAGTTATTTGTCATAACTTTACAAGTCCCTGAAAGTTTCTTTGTAAGTTTCACAAAACTTGCTCAAATAAGTGTAGTTATTGGTAGAAGAAATCTTGTGTTTTTGATTTTGTTGTCTTGGAATTCTTGGATTCTAAGTTGGAATTTTATTTATTTATTTATTTATTTACATCTATTTCAATGTTACTTCTGTTTCAAAGTTCATTCTATCCTACATGGTGCTTGGATATAATGAATTTAAAGGAGTTCAGGGTCCTTAAGTTGGAGATTTCTGTTGGATAAAATTTTCCAAATTGAAAATGGAATATAAGATAAGACAGTTAATTTTTGTAGTAGACCAAGTGGTAATAAGCCATTCATAAATGTGGTTAGTGATACAGTTAAATGCTTTTGAAAATTATCATCTTCATGTTTTGGAAGAGTCATTGTATCATGGTAGGTAAAATGACTTCTACCAATTTCATTTTTGCTCTATTTTCTACCTTGTACTGTGTATTTCCTCTCCCTACTCAGAAAGATCCTTTTTGATTAAGCACATGTCAGCTACTGATACTAGTGTGACCAAATTTCCATATGGCTCCTCATGTACTTAAATTAATGTCCAGATGTGTTTTTTTTTTTTATGTAAGCATTTTTAACAGTATTCTCCTCTTTAAATCCTGTGTGTTGGTACAATATATTCCTTATGATTTCATCATTTTTGAAACTACTAAAAGTTTTTATGGCAGAAATATACATACACCACTTAGGTTATCTTTATTAAGTTCAACCAATCTCATATGCACTTATATTTGTTAATTTTTTAAATAATTTCTGCATTAATACAAAAGGTTCAAAATCTTTTTATTATCACAGCAAACTTTCTTTTTCTAATTAAGCCTTCTTTACATTGAAGTTTAGTTGATGCATAAAATTGAGAATTTTATTTGAGTGTCTCACCAAATAATAGTACAAAAACAGTAATATTTATGTTTAGAAGTTATTTGGGACTATTATGGAATTTTAGTATAGGTAAAATGACTTGTTTCGATTATGACTTCAATAGAACTTCTCTTACATTTTCTTTTATATTATTGCTCTATACTTAAATTCAGCATGTCTTATAATCAAGGTATATTTATAGTTTTAAAAAATATGGTCTGATTAGTCTTTCCTGATAATAATACCAGTATTTATAATTAATGTAGACTTCGTTCCCTTCACAGTTGTATTCATCTTATTTTAGATTCATTTTCTGTTTTTCTGACCCACACTATATTTCCATTCCATTGTACTTTACTGTTTAAAATTACTTTTCCATTGAAATTTATTGCCAATTTTGTTTATTTCAGGCATTGTTAAAGTGTTCCTTTAGGTGAGGTCTTCCTTCTAAAGTAATATTACTGAGAATTGTAACGAATGTTGAATTGATTGTAGATAGACTAGGCAGTATGTAATTTACAATGACATTTCCATTAGAATTGGGGAAGTTTACATAATTAAAGGCTTATTTACTAAAATTAAACACTTTCATGCTTCAAATTGCCATATGAAGAAATTGAAAGATCCATGCATGATAGCTGGATCTTCCATTCTGGAATGGAAAAAATATTTGCAAATTAAGCACTCATAATGGATGTGTCTCCATAATACATAGAGAACTCTTGCAATGCAAACATTGGAACACAGATGACACATTTATAACTGAGTTTAAGAGTTGGAATAGACATTTCTACAAAGAATAAATATGCATACCATTTAAACACAAGAAAACATGCTCATCATCTTTAACCACAGATAAATGCAAATAGATATCCCAGAGAATACCACATCATAATCACTAGAATGGCTACAATCAGGACCACAGGTGATAGCAGCTTTTAGCAATGATATAGAAAAATGGGAACCCTCCTAAAATGCTGGTGGGAGTGCAAAATGCTGCCAATAACTTGGAATACTGATTGCAATTTACTCATTGACATGAAGTTCACATGTGAGGCAATAATTCCACTCCTCAGAACTATAGAGAAGGAATGAAAATAGATGTTACCACAGTACATATTATATAATATACACAACCCAAAGTCTGTGCTGCAATGAATGGATTTCCAAAATGTAGTATGTCCACACAAGAATATTATTCAGCAATGAACAGAAACCAAGTATCTATGTATGGTTAATGTGGACAACATAAAAACATGGTGCTTAGTAAAACAACTGAATTGCAGTCTAGGAATATTGTATGATTCAATTTGCAGGAATTTTCTATAACAGTTTTATCTATAGAGTCTTGAAGTAGATAAATATTTCTGGAGAGGTAAGGTTAAGGGAGAATTATTTATAAAATACATGAAGTTTCTTATTTGTTGACAAGTTTTCTTAAATTGTGTTTTGATGAGGCATTTTCACTATGTGAAAATACTTAAACCAGTTGATTTTCACAATTTAAACACATAAAATTTATGCATGGAAACCATGTCTCAAGAAACCTGTTATAGTTATTATTTATCATCTTATCTACCAAACACTAATATGCAGAAGAAATGAGGAATCCTATAATCTCTAGAGGATAAATCATTGCCTAAAAAAGGAATAATTGATTTGAAATGGACATGGGGAAAAGTATGTGAAAAGATCCTCCCCATCTCTAATCCTGAAGGAAATGCAAATGAAAACAACCACAAGAGATAATCTAACCCCAGTAAGAAGAGCTATACACAATGAAAAAGAATGGCAAAAGCTGGTGAAGGTGCAGAGGAAGAGGCACTCCTATAGACCACTGCCAGAATATAAGTTAACACAGCCACTGTGGAAAAGAGCATGAAGGTTCCTTGAAAAACTGAAACTACAACTCTCCTGGAACTCAACATTCCCATTAAGTGGCATACACAGAAAAAAAATTATTATATTAAAATGATAATCCTCATGTTTTTTGCAGCTCTCTCAAATCAGGTGTCATGCTCCTTTTTAGATGACAGTTTAAAAATGTAAAATATATATCCATGAATTTTTATTCAGCCATAAAAAACAGATGAAATTGTGTTTTCAGGAATGCTGTTTAAACTGGTGAACATCATGTTAAATAATATAAACTAGGCCCCAAGAGAAAAGTACTGTGTGTTCTCCTTAACCTGTAGAATCTACAAAAGTTAATTTCAAGGAAGTAGGTTCAGAATTGTGCTAAGCAGAAGCTAGGCAGGGTAGGAGGGAGTAGGAATGGAGACGTTGGACAGCAAGTACCAACTGCAGTAGATAGCAGGAATAAGCACAACGGTTCTGTGCTCAGTTAGGTGACTAAGGGGTATAACTCTTCTCATGTATCTTATAAGGAAGCAGAAAAGAGGAGTCATAAGGTTCATTACAATAGAAATCACAAGTATTTAAAAGATAAATGAAAATTAACTTTATTGGCCATTACAGATATTATACACATATCAAATGGTTCAATCTGCCTAATATATGTACAATATATAAAAAGATAAATAATTCAAGTATTTTGAGGTTTTGAGCTATTATCTATAATTCTGCAAATTCATTGAACTTTTCCCTGTATTATCATATTACTAAAAATATTTGCTTACATTTACCAACACAGAAAATATTTTTTATCCTCACATTGATTCAAATATAACTAGTCATGCAATCTATCAGCTTGATTTTCAGTTATAAAAGAACTGATTTTCTAAAAGTACATATCACATTGCCTCAATGCTTTTAATTTTGGAAAATTCACTAAAAATATGAATAAATCTATTTTCACTGTCTAGTGAATCTAGACATACCTCAAAATGAAAAAAAGTGTTATACTCACGATGGGTCTTTGATGACTGTATTCAATGCTTCAAACAAATCAGTACTTGACTTTGTGTTCAAATCCAGTCTAACAGCTGCTCCCTTGATCTTCATGTGAGAAATATTATCAAGTTGGTCTAAAAACAAAGGAATGCCAACCATAGGGATGCCATTATAGATTGCCTCATAGATGTCATTGGCTCCACCATGAGTTATGAAAGCTTTAGTTTTTGGATGACCTAGTATTAGATCAAATTAAGGCACACTATCAGTTATAAGTCAGAAATAACAAATGCATAAGTCAAAATTTAAGAGGAATTATTTTCTAAATAGCAGATTATTATAACTATAATTCTGCACTGAAATTGCTTTTAAAACTCAGAGCAAGAAACAAAAGTCTATTGGAGAGATAAGTGAAGAACATAGAAGTATGTGACTCAAGACTTGAAAGATGAAGAAAGGTTGCCACGTGGACAAAAGAAAGCACATCCTAGGTAGTAGCCATAGTCTGTGCTGTCATACATGGGTAAGTATGGGAATGTGTGCTATCAAAGGAATAATGACATCCCTGAGTTTACTATGCACCCTCCAAGGCAACAGGGAGTATAATAGTTGTAGTTCTGGAATCAGAGGGAGGACTGGCTACAATACATCATGTAGTTCAATACATTTCATGATTAAGATTGTATTCTCTTTTTTGGTTATGAAAATGTAGAGAACATTGTAATAAAGGAGAGGGATCTTTTTTATTATGGTATCTCAAATAGCCCTGTAGTAGGTCAAAGGATAGGCATAAAATTGCAGAAAAGGGAGACTGAGAGACAATAGAGGAAGTGACTAAACATTCTCTTTAAGAGATAATTACAACTGAGATGCAGATACTGTATTAGGTCATGTATGATGAATTGCAAAGAGTTGTTCTTTATTTTACTTTTTATTTGTTCTAATTATTTTTACATGACAGGGGAATGCCTTCATACATTTTGATAAATCATACATAAATGCAGTGTAATTTCTCATTTTTCTTATTGTACATATGGTAAAATCATTTTGATTTTTTTATCCATTTTCCCTAACAAGGGATTAATTATAAAAGACTTAGGTAATTAATGAATTTCTCATTAATGATTACAGTACATTCATATACTATGCAACTATTTTTGTTCTGATCAATTTTTCTTCATATTTCATGATTCATTCCCAAGTCTTACCAAGGAGGTCACCCTGGGGAATCCACTTATACAGTCGAGTGTTGGGCCCTAAGGTATCTGGTTTCTTGCCATCAAATCTCCATAGAACCTTTTAGGGTATAGCAGACCTCTTATTCCTTGACACAACTTCAAAATATACCATGTTAAAATTTGGAAGAGATTAAGAAATTACATAACTTAATACCTCTCATAAAATAGATAATGAAGTGATACATGAAAACAGGGATGGGGTAATGTGAACATTTGTGATGTAAATAGAGGATGGTCTTTTCCTGTTAAGTATTTTTATATTTTGCAATGTTTGCGTATACAATCTTCAGAGTTTATAAATATTTCATAAGGTGAATGGTTTTATCAATCTGAAATATATATTTGTAAATATTGAAAGTTACTATGATTCTAGGACAATAATCTACATTTCTAATGAACTTCCACTTTCATTATTCTCTCTGAACCTATATTTTACAATTGTTGTCAAATTTAAATTTAACATAATACTGTTTTTCCTGTTGAGAGATACGTGAGGAAATTTACTCAGAAATTCTTTCTTAAAATACATTATTGTATTAGTGTTTGTCCTTGTGGAATCACATTTCTCTAATGCAGAGAGTCCATGTTAAGTGCAGCTTCCTGTCTGCAACCTAACTCAGACATCTTCAATCTTGAGAAAGGAGCAGGGCCAGTCAATAGAGCAGTTTCATTTTTCTTTTCTTTCCTTTTTTTTTTTTTTTTTTTTTTTTAGTCTAGTTCATTTGGTATTTACCCTGGCATTCTTTCTCTGTGTTGCACCATGGACAGCACCCCAAATGAACTCCTTTCATCATTTTGGAGAATTGAGTGCAAGATTATGCAGGAAGAAGACAATATGTGATATGAGTTGGCATTCTAATGCATACTTATCATCATTGTGCTGGTGCTCCTTAAAATTTAACTTCATTCAGATCTACATTGTCCTCATGCTTCCTGCATGGTAAAAGAAGGCATGGCAGGGCAGAAATTGGTGATTTCTGTGTACCTGTCTGTCTTACCACTGTAATATCAGATTCACACTGAGCCTGTTAAATGTATTTCTTCTTTAGCACATTGTTAATGCTGATGATTTTCAATCAGAAATACCTTCACCAATATTTTAGCAGCTGACATATATATTTGGTTTTAAAAGTGAATGCTTAGACAAATTAAATATATTACAAGGTTTTACCCCTTGCAAGGAAATGTCTGTTATCATACCCATTACAGAGTTTAATAGACCCTTTCCATAGTTCCGTACCATTCGGCCACCTTATCTAACCTTCTGTGGAATCTGGGCAAGGTCTGATTCAATCACATTGGCTCTTTCTTCATTCAAGCTACCAACCATGGACCCCAGGGAAAACACCACAACACCATTCTTTCCCGAGCTCTGGACAAAGTCTTCCATTTCCTGTGAAAGAAAGAATATACTCCATCACAAATCCAACAGGAGAACAAAGATTCTTTTAATATTTGGTTCAACCACATGAGGAGAGAAGAAATATTTTGATGACATACCATAATAATGGTTCCTTTTAAAATTAATTTCCAACATACATTATATATATAATATGCATATTATATATACATATATGTGTGTATATATATATGCTTATATATATGCTATGTGTGTGTTTATACATATATATGCTTATATATATATATATATGTGCACATATACATATAATTTTAATGTTTCCTGAGGTACATTGTTCAGTAGTGGTACATTTAAGATAATCATTACCAGTGAATATTATGATGCAAACCAAGATAATTGGATGAAATTCTATATTCCCATGGCCCTTTTCCTTGAGTATCACACTTCTACTTTGTTTCTCTGAATTGTAGAAATCTAGATACCTAATACGCATGGAAGTTTTTCTCTTTTCACTGCATTTCTTAAAAAGGGTACTATAATTAACGGTAATCTCTGTTGTGGCACACTGCCAATACTCTGTACGTTCTATAGGGTAAGTAATGTCCCAGGAACATAAGTTATACAAGATATGTGTATATGAGAAACAGCTTATTTGTAAATCTTTTTTGGATATTTGTTTTGCTTCCAAGACTTCACTTTTGGGGACAGTGCTTCTGTGGTCATGCGTGTGCGAGTTCCTTTTCAAAACCTAATATCACACAAATGACTTCCCTGAGACCTCTTCCTTCCATCACCTCTCCCTCCTCTTGCTCTTTTGATCACCTTCATGGTTTACCTCAGCTCCTTCACCCCTTGATCTGCCCCCTCTTGAGGTCCTACTAGTTCTCTCACTCTGTGCCCCACATCTACACTTCTCAATGCCCTCTTCTGACTCCAAGTTCCTCCAGTCACTTGTTCCTTTGATCCATGTGAGAGCTCTCAAGAGACTCAGGGTCCCCACAAGCCACTACAGGAGATTGAATGTGAAAACATCTTGTAGGAATAAAATGAATGATATTCACTCAGATGTGCTTATAAGTCATCCAAAGTGACAAAAAATGTCTGTCTCCTCAGCCTAGTAGTTAATGTCCATAAAGTATTTCCTGCATGAGGAAAAGATAAAAGGTTAAAGCCTTCTCATGAGCATTAGTAAAAAAAAAATTTACTCCAAATTTTGTACATCATTTCAAGTTTTTGAATTTTCATGAAAAACACAGTTTGGATGAAATATTATACAGGAAAAAGCATTGAGTTTTGTATTATAATGTGCCTCCTTCATGGCTAACACTTTAAAATGAAGACCATATATTCTGTGAAGGTGTCTGCCATGTCATGGGTATGTTTATATATGTAAGTATGTGTTATAATTCTATGATATTTCCTAAGTTCAAGATGGTATTCTTTATTAAATGTATGAAATTTCTGAGCAGATTTCTATTCATATTGACATAGAGTTAAATTAGCACAAGGAGAAATTTGATGTAATCAAATACCTACAAATATAGAGGAAAAAAAGGAACCAAAATGGGCTTCATGTTCACATTACTTGACTAAATCTTTGGTCAATGAGATTATTTTGATATTGATTTAAAGAAACAAGTTTGTATTTCTGAACAATCAGCATTGAGCATATTATGAATATATATTTTTATTTTGTATGAATTAGTCAGTCACATAGGGTTAGCAAGGAAATGTAAAGCCTTTTTAAAATTGTCCTGATTTTACTTAAAATCATTTATTACTAAACTGGTGCAGAAATGTGATGCACAGAATACATGTGATATAAAAATATTCAGTGGTGATGATTATGTAGTGAAGTATGGTGTGCTCATTGCTCTTTAATTTTAACACAAACATGAAGAAAATTAGATAAAACTGAGATAAATCCTTACATTTTTCTATGCTCTACAATTCCTTATAACTTAAATTTAATCAATATGTTGTAAATTCTACCTCTAAATTATTCTTCATTGTTACAAGTTTAAGAATCACTGGGATTCAGGAGTCTGGTATTGATTTAGAATTTCTGTGAAAGAGTTAAGTGTCATAATAATTCTCTAGTATTATATATGCTTAGCCATATGCTTGGTGAACATGGTTTTGTACATACTTAGTGATGACATGAAATCACCTTGTAAAATTGAGTTCCTGGTAGAATGTTCTGTGTAGAACTGACTGTGACAGATTCTTGTTATCACCTCACTGTGTCTGGCAGGAAAAACTTTCACACCAGTGGGAGAATGCCATCAGGCCTTTCTTCAGCAGAGATTTTGGCACACATTTGAGTCACTCAATTCAGGGTCTAGAAAGTTCCCGCAAAAAAAAGTGACTCTTGTATTTCTTGGAATTTCCTTAACAGGTGGTTTCTGATCCTTTGCCTTATATATGCCATAGAAGAACAATTCTCACTTGTTCAATAATGTGCCTCACTCAGAAATGATATACAGATCCAAAATTTTTGGAAATATTGTTAAAATCATTTGCTAATTTTTTGTGTGTTTTAAATTCATCATTTTCTGTTTTCATCCACACAATAATATCCAACTCTCCCAAACCAAGTAGTATATTTCCTTTGCTAGATATTGGTTAAGATTTGATTGAAAACACATTTTAAAGAACAAGATGTAGTAACTTCATTCTTGTCTTACAGGTCCTACCTTCTCTATAGCATTTTTCAAAATTATAATTTTAACTTGACATCTGCTTCATGATAAAGGCATTATTCCTGTGAATCACATGATAAATCCAGATATTCTATGTGTTCTTAAGACTTTTAGTAATATAGGTAATGGTGTTCACTATGTAATCTCACTAATGCTCTGCTGAATACTTCTTTATCCCTGTTGTTGAAAATATTCCTTTCTTCTTCTATTCATTCATTCATTCATTCATGTTTTATTTTGCACATATTATATGATTAACTTATATATTTTCATATTACAGATTAGTCCCTGAGAGACTGATGATTCTCATTCTGCAACTTCCTTTAAAATTAAAATTAAAAGTTTATTACAAAATATTGGAATAGTGTAAAATGGAAATTATCTTATGAGGAATCTCCTTGTTGTTTAATAGTTAAATTGATTTAAATTCGGTTTGTTAAATGCAGGAGAGACGGTTCAGTGCCCCAGCATTTTCTCAGTATGTATGAGGACCATGACTTCCATCCCTAGATAAAAAATATATATAAATATGTATTCTGTTTAGTTTCTATTAATACCTCTAAGTGTATATATATATATGGCCCATGTTTAGAGAACTCTAATCCTATTTTATTTACTTATGTGTGGAATAATGAAGATCTCCATTTAACTGAAACCCTACCTTCAAAGTCCCTCAAAAATCCCTTCTCTTCTGTAACAAAAATGAAATTCACATCCTTGCATGTGCTGGTATACACATGCAAGAATTTCAATTGGTAGGACTCTTTGCTACAGTTCCTCTGATTTTGTCATTGTGAGGTAGCCATTCTGAGAGAGGAAGAGAGAACCATTCCTGCTGAAATTGAACAGTCACCAGCAAATAACAAATGGGAAAGAGGTTTACCTGAGGCAGAGGTTTGGCAGGTCTGCAGTGGAGTCCTCCAACAAAATCAGCATTCGGTAGGCTTGGGCGAGGAAATTCCAAATCCCAGTAGGTACGAAAGAGCCAGAAATCTGCTTTTGACATTGTCTGTGATAATTTAGTGGTTCGTCCTGAACCAGAAAAGAACACTAAAGTTGTAGAATATTGGGAAGTTTTTATGTAGAGAATAGTGTGCCTGGGATTAAAAGAACTTCAATAATAAAGACAAATATATTTAAAAGTGTGTGCAATTTGATAAAGCTACTATGTGTGGTGGAAAATATGTGTATATGTCTACATTTACTATACATATGATGCTTATATTTGCATATATATGTATATATATGAGATTTTGATCTAGCCACTCTCTGTAATGTCTTCAAAATTTACCAGTTTAAATATCGTCAAAATAAGACAACTAATATAGTGGTGAATATGCATTTTTAAAGTAACAAACACAAATGTAAACACATATTTGTGTTACATAATCTATTAAGCACACCACAGTAATCGAAAGATCTTTTCAAAATTCTTCCATCTAGTTTGTACAATTTAGAGGAAGAACTCTGACTCTTGTTTCTGCAAGTGAACTGAAAAGAATTTGAATGTGGTTTTGTTCTTTGCATCTTCTACTGTTGGGGTTCATTTTAGGAGTTTGCAAATATTTATTAGGTAAAAATATTTTGAAAGAAGAGCTAGAAATCATAAGAACATGAACTAGACTTCTTTTTCCTTCAATTTCTTTCTTTTTTTCCTTCCTTAATGGACAGATAGTTTAAAACACAAAATTAATTCATTGCATTTCTATGTTTCAATATTATAGTCTTAAAGACAATTATTGCAAAATCTTTTTCTTTTTTTGTTTTT
>JAJEJO010047877.1:15832-37487 GCA_020662805.1 Glaucomys volans
TTTTTTTTTTTTTTTGGGTGGGTATTTTTTTTTATTTGCTTATTGATTCATTGAGCACAAATGGAGTACAGCTATTGTTTCTCTGGTTGTACACAAAGTAGAATCACACCATCTGTGCATTCATACATGTACACAGGGCAATGATGTCTGTCACACATTCTGTTAATATTCTTACCCCCCCACCCCCGACTCCACCCCTCCCTTCCCTCTATGCTATCTATCCTTCCTCCATTCTTGCCACCCTCCCCCCTCCCCGCATTATGCATCATCATTCGTTTATCAGAGAGACCATTCAGCCTTTGGATTTTTGGGATTGGCTGATCTCACTTAGCATAACAGTCTCCAACATCATCCATTTGCCTACAAATGCCATTATTTTATTCTTCTTTATGGCTGAGTAATATTCCATTGTGTATATATACCA
Source organism: Glaucomys volans (assembly GCA_020662805.1). Taxonomy (NCBI): domain Eukaryota; kingdom Metazoa; phylum Chordata; class Mammalia; order Rodentia; family Sciuridae; genus Glaucomys; species Glaucomys volans. The sequence goes on from JAJEJO010047877.1 coordinate 16,257, forward strand.
CAGTTTCTTTACCCATTCATCTATTGAAGGGCATCTAGGTTGGCTCCACAATCTAGCTATTGTGAATTGAGCAGCTATGAACATTGATGTGGCTGCATCACTGTAGTAATCTGATTTTAAGTCCTTTGGGTATAGGCCAAGGAGTGGGATAGCTGGGTCAAATGGTGGATCCATTCCAAGTTTTCTAAGGAATCTCCATACTGCTTTCCAGAGTGGCTGCACCAACTTGCAATCCCACCAGCAATGTATGAGTGAACCCTTTTCCCCACATCCTCGCCAACACCTGTTGTTGCCTGTATACTTAATAAGAGACATTCTAATTGGGGTAAGATGAAATCTTAAGGTAGTTTTGATTTACATTTCTCTTATAACTAACCCTAACCCTAACCCTAACCCTAACCCTAACCCTAATTCTTGGGGTCTTCTAAATAGAGAATCATGTCATCAGCAAATAGGGAGAGTTTGAGCTCTTCTTTTCCTATTTGTATTCCTCTAATTTCTTTGGTCTGTCTAATTGCTCTGGCTAGAGTTTCAAGAACAAAGTTGAATAGTAGTGGCGAAAAAGGGCATCCCTGCCTTGTTCCAGTTCTCAGGGGGAATGCTTTCAATTTTTCTCCATTTAGAATGATGTTAGCTGTGGGCTTAGCATAGATAGCCTTTACAATGTTAAGGAATGTCCCACTATCCCTATTTTTTCTAGTGTTTTGAGCATGAAGGGGTGATGTATTTTATCAAATGCTTTCTCTGTGTCTATTGAAATAATCATGTGGTTCTTGACTTTAAGTCTGTTGATGTGGTGAATTACATTGATTGATTTCTGGATGTTGAACCAACCTTGCATCCCTGGGATGAAACCCACTTGATCATGGTGCACTATCTTTTTAATATGCTTTTGTATGCGATTCGCTAAAATTTTGTTAAAAATTTTTGCATCTATATTCATTAGAGATATGGGTTTGAAATTTTCTTTCCTCGACATATCCTTTTCTGGTTTTGGTATCAGGGTGATATTAGCTTCATAGAATGAGTTTGGAAGGGTTCCCTCCTCCTCTATTTCATGAAATACCTTGAGGAGTATTGGAATGAGCTCTTCTTTGAAGGTCTTGTAGAACTCGGCTGTGAATCCATCTGGTCCTGGACTTTTCTTTGTTGGTAGGCTTTTGATGACTTCTTCTATTTCATTGTTTGAAATTGATCTATTTAAGTTGTGTATGTCCTCCAAATTCAGTTTGGGTGGCTCATATGCCTCTAGGACAGAACCTCAGACAATGAAGACAAACATCTCCCTGCACACACATGGCAGGAAGTCAGTAGAGGAACTGGGGACATGCCCTGGGGCTTATTCTCCATGTCCTTCAACACAGATGTACACATTTTTCTTTTCTCTTGAAAATAGATGTCCCATCATCCTCCCTATTCCTCTCCCAGGACTTGAGGGTCACAGAGGCCCAGAGTCTGAGGCAGAGCCATCCAGGCCCTGGGGAAACTGAAGATCAAAAATGGTACTTTATTCAACACTAAAAAAACAGGCAGGGGTGTGAAGTCCTGTCTTTTACAGCAACACAAATGGAAATGGGAGCACATCATGTTCAATGATTTTTGTAGCACAGAAAGGCAAATATTACGTGTTCTCACTTCTATGTGGAAGTACAGAAGGTTTCGTTCATGATTTTTTGCTTCCTGCAATTGCTCTATTAACTGATTATTCATAGCCTGAATTTGCTCTCTTGTCACATCATTCTCTTCTTGGATCATTTTAATTATGAACATTCTGAACTCCCTTTCTGTCATTCCTTCTACCATGCTGTCTTTGGGTTCTCTCGATATATCATCTAGGTTTGTTTGGGACACTTTCTTCCCGTGTTTTCTCATGTTGCTCGTGTATCTTCCCCTCTAGTAGTGCAAACCAGAGGGATTGCAATTTCCCTGTGAAGACTTAAAGTGTCCCTGCAGATTTCCAGTAACTCACCTGATGTTTGAGCAATGCTTGATCCAGTGGTGACCCAAGAAAGGTTGGGAATGATCAATGTTTCTGGGCAGAGGCAGCCTGGTGTTGATAGACAATCAGATACAGCAAGGTGCTAGATCCCAGGCCTGGGTGTGGATCTGGGCACTAGACCAATTTGGGGTGGGGGCACAGAACTGTGCTCAGTAATGGAGACACTGGGCTTGAGAGCCCAGGCAGGCCTGAACTGCTCGCTAGGTGCTCAGGCAGTGGCAGGTGGTTTCTCTCTCCCGGGGATGCTGTAAAATGGTGCCAAAGTCCCTAAGCTCCCCGCTGAAGCTGGCAGCTCCGGCTGCTCCAGGCCAGATCTCCCCAGGAGCCCCTGCACAGCAGTGCCGGGTCAGCCCAGCCCTGAGGATTCAGGCAGTCGCAGATGGTTACCCTCCACCAGGGAAGCTGCAAAATGGCACCGAAGGGCCCAATCTCCCCGCCAGAGCTGGCGACTCCAGCCACTCCAGGCCAGACCTCTCCAGGAGCCGCTGCACAGTGGCACGGAAGACTGGACCTCAGCTCCAAGGACTCAGACAGCCGCAGATGGTCACTCTCTGCCAGGGAAGCTGCAAAATGGCACCGAAGAGTCCAAACTCCCCGCCAGAGGCCCAGATATACTCTTAAAGATTTTTGCTGAATTACAATCTTCACTTATTACAATGGGTTTATGTATAGCACTCGCTAAAGTACAAAAGGCCTTTCCTTTTCAATATTTGGGCAATTTAACTGAAGGACACACAATTCATCCACAAAATCTACAAATCAAACTTGATGGTTTACATACTCTTAATGGTTTTCAAAAATTACTGGGGGATATTTACTGGGTGCAGTCAAGTTTAAAATTATCTACTGCAGATTTGAGTTCTTGATTTCAAATTTTACAAGGTGTTCCTTCTCCAACTTCTTCAGAGGCAAGGGCTGCCTTAACAAAAGTTGAAGCTGCTATTAAGACTGCACAACTTACTAGAATTAATCCACAAGAATCTACGTATTTGTTAACATTTCCTACTATTCATACCCCTACAGGAGCAATGTGGCAGTCTCTAGGAGTTATTGAGTGGCTTCACCTAGCTCACTCTCCTCAAAGATCGTTAACTGCATTTCATGATCTTGTTGCTCAATTAGTTATTATAGGTAGGATATAAGTCTTAAAATTGGTTGGATCACAGCCTTCTATTATTGTAACCCCTTTTGATACCCAACAGCATACTTGGCTCTGGCAATCTTCCAAGCCCTGGCAAATAGCCTTTGCCAATTTTTCTGGTCAAATAGAAAGTCATTATCCTCATGATACAATTGTTCAATTCGCTCTTGTAACTTCATTTATTTTTCCAAAAATTGTACATACTCAACCATTAGCTGGAGCCATGACAGTATTTACTGATGGCTCCAGTTCAGGAAATGCAGGCTTTTATAGCCATGCTTACACAGAGATAGTCCAAATTTCATATACTTCCGTACAATGAGCAAAATTTCAAGATCTCATTTGTGCTCTACTTCATTTTACTAATGAACCAGTTAATATTTATAGTGATAGTTCAAATACTGTTAGGGTTGCCAAACACAATGAAACAGTTACTATTGGAAATATGCCATCAAAAGAATTATTCCATTTGTTTCATACTTGAGAAAAGACAGTTCAAATGTGTCAATATCCTTGTTTCATTGGTCATATAAGAGCACATTCTAATCTTCCAGGACCTTTAGCAATGGGTAAGGCTAAGATCAAAAAATTTGTTGCCATTTGTCAACAAATGTCTTTATATGATTGTATACAAGACTCATATTCTTTACATCATCAGAATACTTCTAGCTTACATAAAAAATTTCACATTACTAGGGAACAGACTCATCAAATTATTCACCAAGGTCCACAATGTGTTATACATGTTCCATCTCCACCAACTGGGTTTAATCCCTGCAGTTTATGACCAAATCAGCTATGGCAAATGGATGTAACTCACATCCCTCAATTTGGCAAAAATTACTATGTTCGTGTTACAGTTGATACATATTCTTGATTTATTTTTACCACTGCCTGTGTAAAAGAGAATACTCAGTATGTTATCTCTCATTAGCTAGCTGATTTTACAGTATTAGGCTGTCCATTACAGATCAAAACTGATAATGCTACAGCTTATACTAATTCTTCTTTTCAACAGTTTTGCCACCCATTTTTGTATTGAACACAAAATAGGTATTCCTTATAATCCTTAAGGTCAAGCCATTGTAGAACGAGCTCATTTATCTATTAAACTACAATTACAAAAACAAAAAAGGGGAGATAAGATCCCCCAAATAACCTTAATCATGCCTTATTTGTTTTAAACTTCTAAAATTGTGATTCTAAAGGTCACCTGGTAGCCAAGAGACATATGTCTTCTGCCATGACAGGTCCATTGGGTCTAGCTTGGCGGAAAGATTTACAAACAGGACAGTGGAGAGGACCAGATCCAGTAATAATGTGTGGTAGAGACCATGCTTGTGTCTTTCCAAAAGGAGCAATCTGCCTTATTTGGGTACCTGAAAGTGCCATCAAGCAAGGAGGACCTGAAGCCAAGGTTCAAACTGTTGAAGATCAAACCAGAGACATCAGCCCTAACCCCCAGGGAGAACAGGAAGTCAATGAGGAAAAGGAAAAAGAACCAAGTGAACCAAACACTCCACCTGCCATTAGGAGAATCTGATTCAACAGGCTGAAAGGATGATCAAACAACAAGAAGTCAAATCCCCAGTCACAATGTTTGCAGCCATGTTTGCTCTATTGAACTGTCAGGTAAATAGGTCCAGGCAAATAAGGAAACCAATTAGGGCCATTTCCCATATCCACCTTTAATATACCATGCAATGTGGAATGGAGAATCAATTCCACTATTTAATAATAATATCCATAGGATGGGAGGTTTTACAGATAAATTACACCCATCCATTTGACTAAATTTAATTATACTAGCCATAAAAATGGAAGACCTAAGAATGTATTCTTTTGGGTTTTCATGAGTTTCATTATATCTGGGCCCATAATTCATTCTGTTAAGATGTTGTGGCCCCTGAAAGTTAAGTATTAATAAATGATAGAGATCAAATCAAATGCTTTAACAACTACTATTACAAATATCAGTAATGAACCTTTTGCTCTTCAATTTAAATAAAGGCTTAAATGCCATAATGATTGTAAGCATGTATGTTGTTACAACTAAATATCTTACTTCCCAATGGAACTAAGAGATAATTAAGAATCATCTAATGGACATCTGACATAGCAGTAACAATAGCCTGAATCTTATAAAATCACATCATTACATCCAGGATATTCAAAAGGTAGACTTGATCTCATGGACTCTGCATTTCTGGTTGATCAAATACTTCCTAAATTGAATGGTATATTATTAGAATGATATGTTTGCTACTAATTCTTTTTGTGTCATGATAATAGGTTGTCATATCCTCAGAACCAAGATCCAGGACCTCAAAATAACTGCCTATAATTTGAATTTTAAAAAATATTAAAAAGAGGGAATTGAGGGAGCCATCCTTATCTAGCAGAATCAGACTAGGTTGAGCCATGGGACACAGATGTTTGACTTCTAGGAACTAGCTACCATGGAGGCATATCCCAGATTGCCAGGAAGTATGTGACGCTGTGTGGGAGTGGTTCCCTGTCTGGTTCTGTGATAGTTTTCCTGAGAAAATGGCTCCCCTAACTCCATCCCATCTTGTTCATCACAGAAGAAGCTCCTCCCAGTCCTGGCCCCCTTCACCTATGTGATTGTAAATAAAAGAGAGTTGGGCTACTCCATGTTGTTAGAGGCCAGAGCTGGTATGGCCAGACCTGTCACACACCCTCTCATTTAAAAAGAGTATTGGCTTTTGTGTGTTTATTGATAAGATAAGTTTATGGGTAATGGATTTAAAGCTAACATAGTCCTCCAGCAGGTACCCCTTTTCTCATTCATGCAGCACATGGCTGAGAGACCCCCACAACCAACCTTTAGCTAAATCTGTGTAAAATGAAATGACCTAAATAAATAAAACCCTATATGAATAAAAAGATATTGTAACTGTTACTATACAATGGATCATTAGGAAGTATTAAGAACAAACACAGGTAAACCTAAAAGAAATGGATAAATTCTTACACACATATAATCTGCCAAAATGGAAACAGAAAATCTAAACACACTAATAATAAGCAATGAAACTGCATTCAGAACAAAATATGTGGAAGCCCTAGATCTGATGGTGTCATTGCTAAATCCTATGAAAATTTTAAAGAATTAACTTCTAATTCTTCTCAAAGTATTTCATATATTGAAAAGAAGATATTTCTGGCAAACTAATTCTGTCAGGTCAGCATTGCCCTGATACCAAATGAGACAAAGGCAAAACAAAAAAGAAAAAAACTACAGACCAATATATTTGATGAATATAAAAGTAAAAGTTCACAACCAAATACTAGCAAACTTGGGCTGGAAGTGTATGTCAGTAGTAGAGAACATATCTAACATTCTAACATTGTTCAGCATGTGGATTCATTCCTTCACACCTCAAATAAATAAAGTAAAATACTAAGAAAGAAAATCCAACAGTATTATCAGGTGGGATGTCCCAGGGATACAAGAATGATTCAATATATGCAAGTCAATGAAAATGATTCATCACATCAACAGAATGAAGGGAAAAGTATCGTATGGTCATCTCAGTATATGCAGAAAAAGTGTTTGATAAACTTTCCTAAAAATTCTAAAGAAATTAGTTATACAAGGAACATGAAAATAATAAATGTTTTATATGACAAATCCATGATCAATACCATATCCAACACAGGACAGCTGAAAGTATCCCTAGAAGTTCCAGAACAAGGCATCACTTTTATGCAGCATAATACTGGAAGAGTTAACAAGAGCAATTAGGCAAGAGAAATAAATAACAGCCTCCAGATTAGAAAGGAAAAAATCAAATCATTTTGTTTGCAAAAATTTGATTTTATATATATAAAAATACAGAAGACTACATCAAAAAATGTTTTAAAACTGATAAACAAATTCAGTAAAGTTGCTGGATACAAAATCAATGTACGGAACACAGTCAGTTATTTGTAATCCCAATAACAAACTTCTGAAAAAGAAATAAAGAAAATGTTCTCATTCACAATAGCTAGAAAAAACATTTAGGATTAACTTTCAATAAGAAAGTAACATATTTCTACAATAAAAATGATAAAACACAAAAACAATTGAAAAGAATACAAAAAAAACAGGCATAATGTTCAGGAATAGAAGATTTAATATTGTTAAAATATTCATCTGATCCAAAGCAATCTATAGATTAGTGATATCGCCACCATGATACCAATAATCACACAAATAGAAAAAAATTAAAATAAAATTCATATTTAACCACAACATGCCCAATGCCAAAAGCAACCCTGAGCAATGAACAAAGATGGAGGCATCACAAAAACTGAATTCAAGGGATATTGCAAAACCACAGTAAGCAAAACAGCATGGTTCTGGCATAGAAACTAATAGGGAGATCAACAGAACCAGAGACCAGAAACTAATCCAACTACACAGTGTTAAGTGATTTTTGGCAAAGACAACAAAACCTGTGTTGGGAAAAGGAAAATCACTTCAAAAAAATCCTGAAACAGACCAAAGGCAGGTTTTATACTTTCTTATTATAAATTCAACAGCAAAACTATACTGACCAAGACAGTATAGTACAGAAATATTGATAGACACACATATTAATGTAATAGGTTTTAGAAACTGAAAAATATCCACATATTTTGGTTAATTGATTTTTATGAGGATTACAAAACAATCATTGAGAAGGTAAACAGTCTTTTTAACAAATACTACTGGAAATCTGACTATTCACATGAAAAATATTGAAAATGGTCTCTCTGCCTTCTGCCATACACAAATTTTAATTCAAAATAGATCTAAAGTCAAAAATGTAAGAGTGATAACTATAAAATGTTAATAGAGAAATATTATGGAAATATTTGTGACCTAGCATTTGTCATTTATTCCTTCCACAAGGCCCCCAAACCACAAACAACTAAATGAAAATGAATAAATTGGACTTCATCAAAATTAAAAATACTCTGCATCAGAGAATACCATCAAGAAAACTGAAAAGACATGCCACAAAATTAAAATATATTCTTACAAATCATGTACCTAATGAGGGACTTGTATCAGGTACTTATAAAGACAGTTGGAGATTCAATAATAAGAACAAAAATCCAATCAACAGTTGAACAAAGGATATGAGCACACATGCCTCCAAGAAAGATATAATAGGAGAAAATTGGCAAACTAAACATGATCGACATCATTGGGACCAGGGAAATTTCAGTGAAAACCATAATGGGACATCACTTAACTTCACTAGCATTGTTATAATCATTTACAAAATAATTAAATGATGGCAAAAATGGGGGAGACCGGAATCCACACACAGTGCTGATGGGAATGGGAACTGGTCCAGATTCTTTGAATAAGTTTGTCATTTCCTCAAGGGTTAAACATAGAGTTATCATAAGACTCAGAAATTCCTTTTTAACTTATATTACTGAAGAGAAATGAAAACACATCCACATAATACTAGAACATAAATGTTAATAAATATCATTTTTATCACTCCTTAATGGGAAAAAACATTCCCATTGACTTAGGAATGAATAAATATCTATCCACAATATAAAATATGATTTGGCAATAATAAAATGAAATCCTGATACTCTATAGCCTGAATTAACTTTTAAAACATTATCAAAAGTATTGAAAGGCATTACAAAACACCACAAATTGTATTTTACCATTTATATGAAACCCCAGAAATAAGAAAACCTATAGAGAAAGTAGATTAGTGGTTAAATCAATAAAAGTATTAAATTTATTTCTGGGATGATAAAATATTCCAAACTTAATTTCAATGTTTCATTACAATTCTGAGATTGTACTATAAATCACTGAACTACATATTTAAAACTCATGAATTGCATGATATGTAATTATATATCAACTGTTGTGCAAAAGAAAATTGATCCATGATATACAAAACAGTGCTTATCACAGAAATATTATGACTATATTTCAGTTCCATGTCAGGAAAGCTACATAAAAAAGTAAAATCTTACTTGTGACTATTTTCAACACTTCTAAATTCTCTAGTATAACAGATGGTGTATAACAGTAATCAACTCAACTACAGTCATAAAAGAATTATTGCACATTTTACATACACATGAAGTCATCTACCTTTTGATTTTTCCACTTTTCTGTCCATATGCATGTACAAGCTCCTTGTCCTTGGCATGTACAAGTTCAATTTTAGCTACTTGATGTTTCTCCTTAGATATCAGCAATAACACAGGAATCACAATATGAAGGAAAAAATTAATTCTGCCTGGAAATGTATTAAAATGATTGCAGTTCTGCTGCTCCTGCTACAGCTGAGTAGTGATTGTGGTTCTGGCAAACGTGGGAAGGTGCTGGTGTAACCAATGGAAATAAACATCAGATCTATGTAAAGGCAATGCTTAATGAACTTGTGATCACAAGGTGGACATCTCCATAGCCTGTTCTTTGGATACTAGTCGGTCCCTTTCTTCAGAAAACTGCAGATTATTCAGTGCACTCATGACAAATATTGATATATTTGTCATAATCAGCAACATGTGCTTCTATTCACCAAGAGCAACTTATTTATTTATTTTTTACTTTTTTATTATTAAATTTTTAATTTTTACAGACTTCATTTTGATTCATTGTACACATATGGGGTACAAATTTTCATTTCTATGGTTGTGCATGATGTACATTCATATCATTCTTGTTAATCACACATGCACATAGGGTAATGATGTCTGTCTCATTCCAACATTTTAAGTCTCCAGTCTCCAAGCAGTCAGGGCAATCATGGAGTCCATTTTATAGCACTATCTGTGGTGATCTTCAAGCTACCAGCTCACAGATTGATTTCTTTGTACTGCTTCCATTATGGTGGAGACACCTTTTTGTTCTTCTTGGAATAAAAACTTATTCTGGAAATAGATGTGCCTCTCTGGCATGAGATGTTCCCACTAAAACTACCATCTGTAGACTTACAGAATGCCATCTCCACCATGATGGTATCCCATACAGTATTACTTCTGATCAAGAAACCCATTTCAGAGCAAATGGAGTTTGAGAATTGCCCCATGCTTATGTAATTCACTAATGTCAATATATTTTTGCCCACCACCCTAAAGCAGTTTGCTTCATGGTACAAGTGAAATTGCCTTTTTAAGACTACTTACATTGCCAACTAGATGGCAATACCTTGCAGCATTGTGGCAAGGTTCTTTGGAAGATTATAGAGTCTCAGTGAGTCTAATATGTTGTACTGTTCCTACCACAGGCATATTCACAGTCCAGATTTGAAATGGGAGTGGAACCACTTACTACAACTCCTAAGACACACCAGCAATATTTTTGCTTCCTGTTCAAGCAGCCTTATGCTCTGCTTACCTGAGGCTTTAGTTTCAGGTAGACAAATGATTCCATCAGGAAACATAACAATATTTAGATACTTGAAAGATGTCTTACTATTTCCATGTCATCCATGTCATATTAGATAAAAAATCATTGGATCACTACTATGACTTTGTTCAGGCAGGATTGATAATGACTCAGACTCTTTAGAAATGACATTTTAAGTCACCCTTATCATGGAAAGAATGACAATGAGATGAGGTATTTGCCAAAAGCAAAGAGAATACATAATGGGAAAATACAGTTAAAAAATTACCTATGATCAAAGGACCACTTACAGAAAGCAATAGAGCAAATGTTATAATATCCCTCCCTTCTTAATATGTTTGTGCATGTCTGTCTCTGTCTCTATTTTTCTCTTTTCGCTCTCTAATATTCTTTTCCTTCCCATTTCTTGTCATATAACATGAAATAGCCTGATTTCATACTGCAGTATTCAAGAGCCATTCATTTTACCTCAGAGTATTTATATTAGAGGCTATCAAGGAGAAGAGTAACCAACAGACTTTACTTCCTATTTGTGCAAAAGGGGATGAATTTTGCTTTACACAGTTTAGTTTTATCACAAAAAGTGGAATTATGATCATGTTTCCTTTATTTGGATAAGAATATAGTTTATGGACATACAGTGAATGATGAATTGGCATGAATGGACTTATGATAGCTAATGTTATGTGTCTTCTTGACCAGATCTTGGAATTCTCAGATAATTGATTAAACATTATTTCTAGGTTTGTTAGTGAGGGCATTCCTGAATCTCAGGCTTTCATAACTGAACTGAATTTTGCATTGCTACTAGCTTAGCCCAAGTACCCTGCTTATCTTGCCTGGCTGAATTTGTCCATTTGCCTTCTGCATAAGAAATAGACAAAAATGAAAAAAGGAAAAATGAAATTTATGCAGTTTGATCTAACTGGGAAGATTAAGTTAGATTGCTTCTCCCCTCAATTCCCACAAAGCAGGTTACAATTTATAGAAACCAAAGTCAGGTGATATACATATGTAGATTTAGTTGGCCTGAAGAGGAAGGAAAAGTGGAACAAAAGGTAGGAAATACATATATGCAGATTTAGTTAGTCCGTGCTAGACAGGTCCCTAGATAGTTACAAAGGCCTGAGATTGCTCCCAGCTTCTTTGGCACCTGTCAGGTTGGTGTCCTTTATTTTCCTTTCAGGAGAGAGTTGTTCCCAGTTCAGGCAGGAGGTAAAACTCAAGTCTGTTTCAACACCGTCAAATCTCTGGACCACAGGTGTGTAAACTATGCCTCTAGCCTTCTGGAGTATCCAGGTTGCAGAGGGCAGAATATGGGACTTCACAGCTCTCTCAGTTGTTACCCACTCCATCATGATGAACCTTAATTTCTCTGTAGAACCCTGAATAATAGTGAGCATATGTTTTTAACTCTTACTTGTTCATAATAGATTGGCTCTATGTCAATATCTCATGCCTTTATTATCTCGCATAATTATTTTAGTTAAAGTATCTAATACTACTTCTCTCTCCTCCTTTGTCTCTTTGTTGTCTGTCTGTCACTATATCTGTCTTATTATTTCCTTGGAATACTATTTATTTCATTCTATATGTTTTTCATTCCAAAATTTCTGTTCAACTCCCTCTGAGAGTTTTTGTCTCTTTGTTGAAATACTTTTGGTGAGATATTGTTCTTCTGGTTTTCTCTTATTCTCTGTCTATATTTTCCTACACTTCTTTGAGCATGTTTAATACCTATAACCTAAAGCACTTTGTCCAGTAATTTTAATATACAGTCTTCTTCATGGATAATAAGTACCAAATTATTTTCTTTTCTATCACTTGCTATTGTTTCTTGTTTCTTCTTTCTTGTAATTTTTGATGGAAAATGGACATTTCTAACACCACAATGTGGTCAGTGTGGAAATAAAATTTGACCGTTTCCTCATTGTTTGTTGCTGCTGTTTATTGCACATTACTGTTGTTGTTTAGTAATATTTCTAGACTATTTTTGTATAAAAGTGTTCATTTTGATTCATGGTCACAGAAGTACCTAATTTTTAAACCTTACTCCTTACCTATTAAATTGGTGGAAATACTCTCAATTTCTTTGAGCTAAAGAATTACTCTCACAGTTTTTGCAAACTGACTCTGTGATGCAGGACTTATTTGAAGATCTGCCAGATCATTTGCAATTTTTCTACATTAATTCCTACTTCCCTTTCAGAGGTAAAAGACTAGGGTTTAGGTAGGGGATTTTGAGCATGTCCCTATTTATGAACATGCACATGACTTTTCAGATTCCTCAGGATATACAAGAGCTTTTGTAATCCCATATTTTCTTAGGTATCTCTTTCCCCAGACTCATGGTCTGACCATTACTTACCCAGGCCTTTGATGCTTTGCCTTAGACTACTTTGATACATTTACTTAAAAATGTTTTTCCTAAATACCTCCTCTCCGCCAAACAACCTCTTTGTTTTGCTTTTATTAAAGCTACCCCAGGACAGAGTTGCCGTGCATGGCAAATATTCAGGGCAACTTAGTTCACTTTGGCCCATGTTGACCTTTTCTGATTGGAACCTGTTCTTACAGATTTTTTTATGGTTATGGGAAATTATCCTTATCTTGCTGAGTTCTGCAATCTGGTATGTGTAGATATCATAAAAGTCCACAATTCTAGGTAACCTGTGTTCTTATCAGCATTTTGCACCTACATGTCTCTTGCAGATAACAGATTGTTTGCTCTGAACACAACATATTCTACTGACTTAATCCTGGCAGGACTGCAGGTAAATCATGTTTTAAAAGGAAGCATATAAAGTCAGCACAGTGGATCCAACTGATGGAATTATTCTCTTAATCTCACATTCCCAGTGTTCATGTCTGTCAGTCACTTTTCATTTCCCACATCAAGAACTTTGGGTAACTAAATCCTTTTAGAATATTTGGGCATTGATTTTTTCTGTCTGCTTCTTGCCAAGCAAGGGTGAAATTAGGAGAAGTGACATGAAGTCACTTTATGTCCAGTAGGGCATGGACAGCATCAGGGCAATTCAGAGGTCCTTCATGCAGTTGGTAGATGACTTGGTGAGATATGCACAGGGTCAGGATCATGTTAAAACAAAAATACCAAGATGGTGAAGACAAAAATAAAAGACAGTGAAGCATTATTTTTGTAAACATTTAACACAAAAGCAATCTATAGCTTTTAATCATTAAATCCTTGAAAGTCATACAGATAAGTAACACACTAAAGCTTAAGAAATAATGCATTTATTTATACATGGAGTTCATTTAAGACTTTAAAAACATTAGCAGAGTTGTTAGAAAAATACACAGGACGTGGAACAGGTATCCCCTTGAGCTATAGTTAAGATACCTAATGATATCTGATTTAGTAAAATAACTTTTTAAAAAATCAGTGTTACTCCTTCTGTTTCATGGAGGTCCCTTTAGCTGTGTTAGAGCTCTCTTGCTAGAATTAGATAGGGCTGACGCAAATGCACATCTCAAGTTCTTCTCATAATAGTATGTCTATCTTTGGTTGCACTTTTTCTACTAGGTGATTGTTTTAATCAGTTTTTTTTAGTACTGTGACCAAAAGACTTGACAAGAACAATATAAAAGAATGAAAAGTTTAGTTTGGGCCCATGGTTTTAGAGGTCTCAGTCCATAGAGGGCTAACTCCATTCCTCAGTGCCTGAGATGAAGCAGAACATCATGGAAGAAGATTGTGGTGGAGTAAAGTGGCTAGGAATATCACACCAGGAAGGAGAGAGAGAGAAAGAGAGAGATGGATGCACTAACATCAGTTTACCTAATATAAACCCCAAAGGCATGCCCCCAGGGACCCACCTCCTCTCGCCACATCCTACCTACCTACACTCACCACTCAGCTAATCCCTATCAAGAATTAATGCACTGATTATATTAAACCTTTTATAACTCAATCATTTCATCTCTAAACTTCCTTGTATTTTCTCACACATGAACACCTAATATCTGAGCCATAACAGTTTTTAAGAGCAAGTTGGTAAAAAATCAACCATGCTCCTATCTATGATTAAGGTCAGCTGAGATTCCTCAGGGATCACTCTTGGGAGCTCATGGCCTCTTGACTCTAGATTTTCCTCTACCAGGTATGCCATCTGCCAGGGTAGGTCAGGGTCTTGCTGACCACATGCAATTTTTCCTGTAATGATCATGGATATTTTCCTCTCCAATGCCTCTCCTCTTTGCAGAATGTTCAGTGACTGCCTTCCTTTTCTCTAGAGTCCTCACAATTCCCCTGATTGGGAGATCGGGTGACTAAACAGGAGGTTCAGGTCCCTCAGTGGGGTTTTCATTCCCTGAGTCTTGGGTGACCTTAGAAGACAAGCTCCAAAACATTGACTACTTTCCTCTTAGTCTTTTTATTTCCTTCTGTTTTGTGCCCAAGTGTTGAGTTTAAACATGCAGCTGGCCAGTTGTACCAATCTTAAAGTGTAGGTAATGGTTTTAATTCCAATATCTATAATTTTATGGTCACCCTTTCCATTTAATGGGGATCACTATGAGTACTCAGAGCATCATATCCTATTTGTTCTGCAGGTGATAGCTTATTTTTTTAAATTAACTCAGGTTATTCTGTTAGAAGTAGTACTTCTGTAAAACACTAAGCGGTAAGAGTTACAACTGTAGGAACAGTTTCTACAAGGAAAATAGAAAATAAAGTTATCAAGAACAAAAACTTGTCCAGTTTATATGATAGCTTTGAACCAAAAAACATAATTTTTATAGTAACACAAATACATCTTTGATATCTCTTTAGCCCCCACAAAAATTCATGTTTATTAACTCAATTGCAAATAAAATCCTTACTAGGTCCTTTATAGGTTTTACTTTATTTTAAACATCTTTTAAAACTTCACTTCTAAATATCTTTTGTAATTTATGCAAACATTTATATAGTTGTATTTTATAGGCATTTTTATTTTGAATTCACAGAGTCTTTACAACAAAAATCTATCTTTTGAATAGAATTTTAAATGAACTTAATTTTAGCCTATATTGGAACTATCCTAACGTGGAATATGATGAGAGGCAGAGCTTTAATTTAGATGAGGTTGACTATTTGACAAATCATAGTTAGAGTGTTTTGTTTTTTTTAAGCTAACCACTGCCTCTCTTTCAAATATCACTCTATATATTGCTTTCTAAGGTTATCTGAATATCTATTTTTTAAATGTATTTATTTTGATTCATTGTACACAAATGGGGTACAGCTATTGTTTCTGTGGTTGTACACAAAGTAGAGTCACAGCATTTGTGTAACCATACATGTATGCAGGGTAATGATGTCTGTCTCATTCTGTTATTATTCTTACCCCCACCCTGATCCCACCCCTCTTTTTCCCCTATGCAATCCATTCGTCCTCCATTCTTGCCTCCTTCCCACCCTGCATTACGTATCATCATTCACTTATCAGAGAGATCATTCAGCCTTTGGTTTTCTGGGATTGGCTAATATCACTTAGCATGACATTCTCCAATTCATCCATTTACCTGCAAATGCCATAATTTTATTCTTCTTTATGGCTAATATTCCATTGTATATATACCACAGTTTCTTTATCCATTGATCTACTGAAGGACTTCTAGGTTGGTTCCATAATCTAGATATTGTGAATTGAGCAGCTATAAACATTGAGGTGGCTGCATCACTGTAGTATGCTTGTTTTAAGTCCTTTGGGTACAGGCCAAGGAGTGGGATAGCTGGGTCAAATGATGGATCCATTCCAAGTTTTCTAAGGAATCTCCACAGTGCTTTCCAGAGTGGCTGCACTAATTTGCAACCCCACCAACAATGTATTAGTGTACCTTTTTTCCCACATCCTCGCCAACACCTGTTGTTGCTTGTATTCTTGATAATAGATATTCTATATCGAGTGAGATAAAATCTTAAGGTGGTTTTGATTTCCATTTCTCTTATTACTAGGGATGTTGAACATTTTTTCACATATCTGTGAATTGCTTATAGATCTTCTTCTGTAAAGTGTCTGGCCATTTCCTTATCCCATTTATTAATTGGGTTATTTGTATTCTTGACGTAAAGTTTTTTGAGTTCTTTATAGATTCTGGAAATGAGGGCTCTATCTGAAGTGTATGTGGCAAAGATTTTCTCCCACTTTGAAGGCTCTCTCTTCACATTGCTGATTGTTTCCTTTGCCTAGCAAAAGCTTTTTAGTTTGACTCTATCCCAATTATTGATTCCTGCTTTTATTTCTGTGCTTTGGGAGTCATGTTAAGGAAGTCTGGTCCTAGGACGATATGACGAAGATTTGGACCTACTTTTTCTTCTATTAGGTGCAGGATCTCTGGTCTAATTCCTAGGTCCGTGATCCATTTTGAGTTGAGTTTTGTGCAGGGTGAGAGTTAGGGGTTTAGTTTCATTTTGTTGCAAATGAATTTCCAATTTTCCCAGCACCATTTGTTGAAGAGGCTATCTTTTCTCCATTGTATGTTTTTGGTGCCTTTGTCTAGAATGAGAAAACTGTATTTATGTGGATTTGTCTCTGTGTCCTCTATTCTGTACCTGCCTGTTTTGGTGCCAATACCATGCTGTTTTTGTTACTATTGCTCTATAGTATAGCTGAAAGTCTGGTATTGTGATACCCCCTGATTTGCTCTTCTTGCTAAGAATTGCTTTAGCTATTCTGGGTCTCTTATTCCTCCAAATGAATTTCATGATTGCTTGCTCTATTTCTATGAGGTCCGTTATTGGGATTTTAATTGGAATTGCATCAATTTGTATAGCGCTTTAGGTAGTATGGCCATTTTGGCAATATTAATTCTGCCTATTCAAGAACATAGGAGATCCTTCCATCTTCTAAGATTTTCTTTAATTTCTTTCTTTAGTATTTTGTATTTCTCATTGTATTGGTCTTTTGCCTCTTTTATTAGATTGATTTCCAAGTATTTTATTTTTATTGAGGCTATTGTGAATGGTGTAGTTATCCTAATTTCTCTTTCAGAGGATTCATTACTTTTGAATAAAAATGCATTAGATTTATGAGCATTAACTTTACATCCTGCTACTTTACTGAATTTATTTATGAGATCCAGAAGTTTCCTAGTGGAATTTTTAGGGTCTTCTAAATAGAAAATCATGTCATCAGCAAAAAGGGATAGTTTGAGCTTGTCTTTTCCTATTCATATCCCTTTAATTTCTTTAGTCTGTTTAATTGCTCTGACTAGAGTTTCAAGGACAATGTTGAATAGAAGTGGTGAAAGAGGGTATCTCTGCCTTGTTCCAGTTTTCAGGGGGAATGCTTTCAATTTTTCTCCATTTAAAATGATGTTGGCTGTAGGCTTAGCATAGATAACCTTTACAATGTTTAGGAACATTCCTACTATTCCTATTTTTTCTAGTGCTTTGAGCATGAAGGGGTGCTGTATTTTATCAAATGCTTTTTCTGCATCTACTGAAATAATCAAGTCGTTCTTAACTTTAAATCTGTTGATGTGGTGAATTACATTTATTGATTTCTGGATATTGAACCAACCTTGCATCCCTGGGATGAAACCCACTTGATCATGGTGCACTATCTTTTTAATATGCTTTTGTATGTGATTTGGTAAAATTTTTTTAAGAATTTTCACATCTATGTTCATTATGGATATTGGCCTGAAATTTTCTTTCCTCAATGTGTCCTTCTCTGGTTTTGGTATCAGGGTGATATTAGCTTCATAGAATAAGTTTGGAAGGGTTCCTCCTCCTCTTTTTCATGGAATACCTTGAGGAGTATTAGAATGAGCTCTTCTTTTAAGGTCTTGTAAAACTCAACTGTGAATCCATCTGGTCCTAGACATTTCTTTGATGGTAGGCTTTTGATGATTTCTTCTATTTCATTGCTTGAAATTGATCTATTTAAATTGTGTATGTCCTCCAGATTCAGTTTGGGTGGCTTATATGCCTCTAGGAACCTGTTGATACCTTCAAGATTTTCTATTTTTTTTGGAGTTTAAATTTTCAACATCACTTCTAACTATGTTTTGTATTTCAATAGTGTCTGTTGTAACATTTCCTTTATCATCATGAATTTTAGTAATCTGAGTTTTCTCTCTCCTTCTCTTCATTAGTGTGGCTAAGGGTTTATCAATTTTGTTTGTTTTTTCAAAGAACCAAATTTTTGTTTTGTCAATTTTTTGGAATAGTTTCTTCTGTTTCAATTTCATTGATTTCTGCCCTGATTTTAATTATTTCCTGTCTTCTACTACTTTTGGTGATGATCTGTTCCTCTTTTTCTGGGGCTTTGAGCTGTAATGTGAGGTCATTTATTTGTTCACTATCCATTCTTTATTGAATGCACTCCATGCAATGAATTTTCCTCTTAGCAATGCTTTCATAGTATCCCAGAGATTTTGATTTGCATCATTGTTCTCGTTAACCTCTAAGAATTTTTTTATTTCCCCCCTTAAAGTTGTTTGTTATCCATGCATCATTCAATAGCATATGATTTAATCTCCAGATGTTGGAGTAGTTTCTGTTTTTTATTTTATCATCGATTTCTAATTTCATTCCATTATGATCTGATAAAATAAAAGGTAGCATCTCTATCTTTTTGTATTTGCTAAGAGCTGCTTTGTAGCATAACATATGGTCTATTTTAGAGAATGATCCATAAGCTGCTGGGAAGAAAGTATATTCACATATTGATGGATGGAATATTCTGTATATGTCTGTTAAGTCTAAATTATCGATTGTGTTATTGAGTTCCATGGTTTCTTTGTTCAGTTTTTGTTTTGAAGATCTGTCCAATGGTGAGAGAGGTGTATTAAAGTCACCTAGTACTATTGTGTTTTGGTCTATTTGGTTCCTGGAATTGAGAAGGATTTGTTTGATGTACATGGATGCACTGCTGTTCAGGGCGAAAATATTTATGATCATTATATCTTGCTGATTTATGCTTCCCTTAAGCAGTATGGAATATCCTTCTTTATCCCTTCTGACTAACTTTGGCTTGAAGTCTGCTTTATCTGAAATGAGGATGGAAATTCCTGCTTTTTTCTGAGTCCATGTGCATGGTTTGTTTTTTCCCAACCTTTCCTGTTTAGTCTGTGGGTATGTTTTTCTATGAGATGAGTCTCTTGAAGGCAGCATATTGTTGGTCTTTCTTTTTATTCCAATCTGCTAGTCTATGTCTTTTGATTGATGAGTTTAGGCCATTAACACTCAGGGTTAAAATTGAGATATGACTTGTATTCCCAGTCATTTTGACTTATTTTTGGCTTTTAACCTAACTTGGTTTCTTCTTTAATTGGCTGTTCATTTAGGGTAATTGCTGGGTTACATTGCTGTTTTTCATTTCTTCCTCTTGGAATACTTTGCTGAGAATGTTCTGTAGTGCAGGCTTTCTATTTGTGAAATCTTTTAGCTTTTGCTTATCATGGAAGGATTTAATTTCATCATCAAATCTAAAGGTAAGTTTTGCTGGGTATAAGATTCTTGGTTGGGATCCATTTTCTTTCAGAACTTGAGATATGTCGTTCCAGGCCCCTCTTGCTTTTAGGGTCTGGGCTGAGAAATCTGCTGATATCCATATTAGTTTTCCCCTGTATGTAATCTGATGCTTTTCTCTCACAGCCTTTAAAATTCTATCTTTATTTTGTATGTTGGGTATTTTCATTATAATGTGCCTCAGTGTGAATCTGTTGTGATTTTGTGCATTTGGTGTCCTATAAACTTCTTGAATTTGATTTTCCATTTCATTCCTCAGATTTGGGACATTTTCTGATATTATTTCATTGAACAGATTATTCATTCCTTTGGTTTGTATTTCTGTGCCTTCCTCAATCCCAACAACTCTTAAGTTTGGTCTTTTCATGATGTCCCATAATTCTTGAAAGTTCTGTTCATGATTCCTTACCATCTTCTCTGTTTGGCTCAGTTTGTTCTCAGGATTAAATATTTTGTCTTCATTGTCTGGAATTCTGTCTTCCAAATGATCTAGCCTGTTGGTTAAGCTTTCTATTGAGTTTTTTAATTTGATTTATTGTTTCCTTCATTTCAAGGATTTCTGTTTTTTTTGTTTTTTTTTTTCAGAATCTCTATCTCTTCATTGAAATCATCTTTTGCTTCCTGCATTTGCTCTTTTAGCTGTTGATAAGTACAATCATTCATTGCCTGTATGTATCCCCTTGTCTCATCATTCACTACTAGGATCATTTTAATTATGTTCATTCTGAACTCCCTTTCAGACATTGCTTCTGCCATGTTGTCATTGTGTTTTTTTGATATAGGTTCTAGGTTTGTTTGGGACACTTTCTTCCCTTGTTTTCTCATGTTGCTAGTATATCTTCCCCTCTAGTAGTGCAAATCCTAGGTATTGCAGTTTCCCTTAAGGGGAGACTTATAGTGGGGCTGGGGTTGTGGCTCAGTGGTAGAGTGCTTGCCTAGTATGTGTGGGGCACTGGGTTTGATCCTCAGCACCACATAAAATAAAATGAATAAAATAATGGTCTATCAACACCTAAAAAATGTTTAAAAAACAAAAGACTTATAGTGTCCCTGCCGATTTCTAATATCTCACCTTGAAGTGAGAGATCAATATTAGCAGCACACCATTTAAGCACTGCATCCCTAATCTAAATAGTCCCTACTAAGATATTAACAGTGTTGTCTTAATAAACAGAGATGAGTTCAAATTATTATCTACAGCATAACCAGTAAGTTTG
>JAJEJO010047877.1:42910-59552 GCA_020662805.1 Glaucomys volans
TTTCTTTCTTTCTTTCTTTCTTTCTTTCTTTCTTTCTTTCTTTCTTTTTTTTTTTTTTTTTCAGTGCTGGGGATTGAACCCAGGGCCTTGTGTTTGCCAGGCAAGCACTCTACCAACTGAGTTATATCCTCAGCTCTCTCACAATTTTCTTTTTTGTATTTTATTTAGAGACAGGGTCTCACTGAGTTGCTTACCACCTGGCTTTTGCTGAGGCTGGCTTTGAATTCAAGATCCTCCTGCCTCAGCCTCCCAAGCCACTGGAATTACAGGCGTGCACCACCGGCCCAGCCCATAATTTTCCTAAATGGAGGTAAAATTGTATTTTAACACCAAATGCTATATTCTCCTACATTAAATTTGGACTCTATGTTTCATGTAATTCAGATAGTATCTATAGGGAGCAACAATTTCCCATAGGATTAAAAAAAAAGTCCTTTCTTTTGGTGAATCTTTGTAGTGAAATGACCACTATTTTCTAAATGATGTGGAGGCTGTATAGAACAGAGTACTGTACTGAGTAAAATTCATATAAAATTGCCTATCCCAATTTAAACAAAGAATTAAGGAAGAATGACAAACTTGGAATTACACCACAATTGTCAAAAAACATTCTCATTTAGCAGAATAGTAAATAAGCAGGAGGAATATTCTTCAGACATTAATGTAGTCTACACACAGCTTTACACACATTGCTTCCTTTAGTAATGTTGACTCTAATTGAGCAACTTTTGGTGCTAGGTATTGTTAGTGTCTTATTTTTACAGATGAAGAACTTGAAGTCTGAACAGGGTAAGTAATGCAAGAGAGATCACAGAGCTAATTCTCCAGAAGAAAGTAAAACAGGAAGTTAAAATGAGTACAGTGATTACCTTTGCGCATGAAAGGGGATTTGCTGTGATCCATCACTGCAGTGGGCAGGTGCGTGTAATTCAGCAGAGGGTTGTCCTTCATCACTTCAAATGAGGTGTGATGGATGATCCGATCCAAGGTCTCATCATTCAGGTCCTTCTCTAGAAATCTAGCAATCTTCTTATTTCCTCCTTTGGATTCTATCAACGGGTAAATACACACATCCAAGGAAATGATGGATATGAATATATATATTCATTTATATATATAGTCATTATAAATGACTATATATAGATATAAATGACTATAGATAGGTATAAATGACTATGTATTCTATATAGAATATATACTATATAGAATATATAGTCATATTCATATATAAGAGTATAAATGACTATCATAATGTAAAAAATTACACAAATAATGTTTCTTATAGGTTAACTCCAAATGTTGAAGGAAATTTATAGTTGGTTGGGTCCATTCTCCATAATTTTTAGAGCAATCAAAATTACTGAAGACTTAATATATGTTTATCTTGAAAACTAATAGAACTTGTTTGGGTATAAACTAGTTTAAAAAAATAGTAGACTCCAGAGATCAGTGGTAGAGTGTTTGCCTATGGACTCAATCCAAGCACCTCAAAAAAGGGAGGAAAAAAAAAGAAAGAAAAGATTCAAAAGTGCAATGATATCAAGGCCTAAATAATTCATAAACTATTAAGAATAAAATGAACAAAATATGAAAAGTGTATCTCTTTCAACTGCTAATGACATAAGCTTATCTTTGTAACTTCTTTGGAAGCAATTAAACTTGCATGGATATATCTAGATGACTTTGGGGAAAAGAAGCAGAAGTTGAGAAAGAAGAGTTAGAATTTACCAAAATGCTAACCAATTTACCAAAACGCTCCTATTCATATGTAGGAGCGTGACATAAATATTCATGGAAAAAGTGAGCATGGAAGTGATTGCTCAAAGGTACTAAACAATTCAAAAAGAAAAACAACTGAGTCTGGACAGTATACAGAGGATGATCATGACTATGAAATCTGGGGAAATTTAGGACAGAATTTAAAAAAGAAAGGATGTTCAAAGAAACAGTGGTTAAGGAATAAGAGGAATGAATATGTCATTGATTTCATAATTAGAAAGTTATTAATGATTCTATCAAGATATAGATAAACAGACTTGGAGGATAGAGAAACAATGGTATTATTGCAAACTTGATTAATTTCAAAAATAAAGATTAATCTTTTTATACTAGGACAGAGCAGCGATATTATTCTGAATAAATGTCTACCACTTTTACCTCTTTCATATCTTCATAGTATAAGAAAAGTATTGGATATTCTTCCTTTTTCTTCCACCGGCTCTTAACATGATTAAACCATGAACCATAGGCCACTAAAACCAGAGAGAATGTATATTTCCATAGCATTCATTAAATCAGTATTTTTTCTGGACAATAAAGTTAAATTGCAAAGACATTTTGTGAAATTTGGTAATCATAGGAATATGAGAATATAAGATCAATTTTAAAAGATAAAATTAGCATTTATGGATGTCCAAGCAATTAAACTTTTTTAATGTGAAATACAATGGAAGCATTTCAGAAAAAAATACATTGCCAATAAGTTATATTCAATGTCACATGGGAAAAACTATTCTCATACAAATTATTTCTATCAGGTTATCTATTACAACTATAACAGGTATAATCAATCTAACTAATGATTTGGACAAGTTAGGCAATGTATTGTGAGCACAGACTGAGAATAGATTTTTGGCAAATGAAAAAGGATTCTAGAATGCTTTCATTATGCCAATGATTGATATCAGGTTTACAAATTGAATATTATAGTAAAATGTTGGATACAGTTGGCTTAATTGTCTAAAATGGAATTTGAATATATTTATGCTGTATTTGATTGTACTTATTTCAAAACAAGTTTTGGAAGGAAAATCCCTAACAGTAATGGCTAACTCTACTATTTAAAATATAAGTTACGAATTTTAAGCTAAGACCCACTTACCATTTCCACTCATGAATTTCTCCAGATATTCTTCCCATGTTCCAGGAAGAGGATGTAAATTGCTCATTAAGTCAAAATGGTAAAATGATACTGCAACATCCTTGGCATTTTGAGCAAGATAAATTATCTGCAGGAGGAAGAAAATGAAAATAAAATAGAAGGTATTTTTACAAAACAAAACAAAACAAAACAAACCCCATAGATAATTAAATTGACAGAGTACTTTTTCTCCTAGAAACTGTGGACCATAATGCTTATTCATCAATACCTCAATTACAGAATCAATTTAAGTGATTTTTCTGTTGAGCAATGCTTTTATAAAGATGTAAAGCATAGAGATCTGTATGCTTTGGAAAAACCTTGTCAGTTTCTGGCTCCCTTGACTCTGGGATCCGTGAATAAACTGCGACATCTTCAGGGAGAACAGAGAATACCAAGCAAGTTGAAAATAAAATTGTGAGGCTTCGGTGGCCTCCTTTCTACCACTTACACCTGGAAGCATATAATAGGTTGAAAAAAAGAAAGGTTAAGAAGGCAGTGGAAAGCAAAGAGAGGCATTAAAATCAGTTTATAGGGGAATCCAGTTCAGAACCTGGAAGGCACAGATCCACTTGCCCCTCTTTTTCTCCTCTAAGAAATTTAGCAGACAGTGACATAGAAACTCTGAAACTATACTGAATAGTCACCTTCTAACTTGAGGACAATGAGGTAGTAAGCTCCCTCTGGGTTTTCTTTTTATCTCTTGTATACTCTTTAATTAATCAACAAGGTGGTATGTGACCTGGAACCATTAGCAAGCATAAACCAAATAAAATAATACCCTTCTGGCATCTTAGACAAAGGATCAGGAAATAAGAAGCCCAAAAGAGACAATCCAAAATCCCAAACTCTGTTCTACACCTGTGGTCCATCTATGTGACCTGATACACTGGGGCTTTCCCAGCTTCTGTGCTCCACAGCTGCAGCCCCCACGGGTAGTTCCACAAACCATAGTAGAAACAGCAGCAAAGCTCTCTTTCTGCATTCCCTCCACCAGGTGGCACAAGAACACCCAGACATCAAGGCTCTGTCCTCTTTTCAGTAGGTCAGTCAGCACTAGCAGGTGCTCCAAGACATACATATGGCATGAGCAGGGAAGAAGGAAGATCACCAACAACCCCAGAATGTCAACACGACAAGAAAAACATAGCAGGGACTCATGAAAATAAAATCCTACAGGAACAAAGTTCCAAGAACTTTAGTAAAACCTATAAGCTAAACCTCGACAAGGTAAATAACTAAAAAAAATAATCCTAACAACAAAATCAAAATATCCAATATATAAATAGAAATAATCTGCCTTTCTAAAAACTAGGAAAGCCACAATTTAAATATAAAAAGACAATGGACACCAATACTTAGATAAATTAAATCTTGAATTATATAAACAGGATTCTAAAGCAACTTCTTAAAGAAGTTATAACCCTTGATTAAAAACTGTCATGAAACAAATTAAAACATGGATAGGAAAGAAATATGTTAGACATGACAAGTTTTATGTAAATGGAAATTATAGGCCTAAAATGTACAATACCTGAAATAAAAACAGCTTACTGGATGCACTAATAATACAGTAACCATAATAGAGGACACAACCAGCAAACCTGAAGATACATCAATAGAAGTTACTTGATGTAAACAACACAGAGAAAAAAGACTGAAGAGAAATGAACAGAATCTTAGGGATCTGTGAAAAAATAATGAAAGATCTCACAATCATATATTCAGAACTCCAGAATAATAGGAGAAAGAAAAAAAACTGAAAAATGATTTGGAGAATTAATGACTAAAATCTCCCATGCCGCAATGGTTTGTATGTGAGGAGTTCCCCAAAAGCTTCTGTGTTAATGCAGGAATATCCAGAGGTAAAATGATTGGATTGTGAGAGCCGAAATTAATCAGTCCCTCCTACTTTGAATGGACTAACTGGGTGATAACTGTAGGTAGGTGGGGCATGACTGTAAGAGGTGGGTCACCTAGGGGCATGTCCTGGAAGTGTTCAACTTCCCTGTGGTTCCTTCCCCTCTTTCTCTGTTTCCTGGCCACCAGGAGTAGAGCAATGCTCCTCCACCATGCCCTTCCTCCATGATGTTCTTCCTCACCTTGGGTCCAGAGCAATGGAGTCTGCCATGGAACAACCTCTGGAACCATGAATCTAAAATAAACTTTTCTTCCTCTTAGTTGCACTTGTCAGGTATTTGGTCACAGCAACAAAATGCTAACACTCATGTATATTAAAGGAAATAAATCTATAGATTCAAGAAACTAAATGAATTCCAAAAAGGAGAAACCAAATAAAGTCTGACCAAAACAAAATTTCTTAATAAACCTCTTAAATATAAGGACAAATAAAAATCTTAAAAACCAGCCAGAGAGATACTACATTGCATATTAAGGATCATTGATGTGAATGGCAATGAATTTCTCATTCAAAATCATGAAGGCCAAAAAGAAGTGGCATAATACTTTTCAAGTACAAAAAACAAAATATTGTCAATTGCAAATCTATATGCAGTTAAAAACTCTACTTCAAGCAGATGGGAAATAAAGATAAGGAAAACCAAAATAACTATTCCTTGCAGACCTATCTTAAGGAATGGCTAATGGAGGCTCTGGAAAGAAAGATAATAACCACAGAAGAATGGAATCCTCAGGAATAAAAGGAGCAAGAAAATGGGCAAAAGAGATAAATGCAATAGAGTATCTTTGACTTGGTGACTTTCTTCTTTATATTTTCTAATTGAAGCAAAGTTACACCAACATTTGATGAGGCACTTTATTCACATACAGGAAACACTTTGGACCACTATGTTTAACATGTGAGGAAGGTGTAGGAAATAAATTGAAGGAATATGTCTACATTTTATTTGAAGGAGAAAAATGTTGACAGTAGTCTGTGATGTTATGTATGTTTATATGTTTATAGTGATATCTACAGCAGTCACTAAGAAAACCATATTTAAAGATAAAAATAATAACAAAAAATCTCCTCAAAAACATGATGAGCCCGTGAAAATGATACTCTGAAAAAAGTTCTGGTAGGGGCTGGAGGCATAGCTTAGTGGTAGAGCCCTTGCCCACAATGTGTGAGGCACTGGGTTTGATCCTCAGCACCACATAAGAATAAATAAATAAAAATAAAGGATTCAAAAAAAGGATACAATAAAGTTTTTTTTTAAAAAAATCTGGTAAACTAAGCAATGGAAAAAATGCAGAAAAAAACCTATGACAAACAACAAGAAGCAAAAAAAAAAAAAAAAGCCATGACAGATTTTAGTTTTAAAATGTCAATAATTTTTTAAATGAACATGATAGAAGTATATGAATTTAAAGAAATTGGTAGAACGGATTTTAAAAATCATGATATTTACAAGAAACTCACTTCAAAGTGGCAGTAAGTTGAAAGTAAATGAATGGAGAAAGAAATCTCATGCAAACATCCATGAGTGGCTGTGTGAATATGAGATAAGGTAAAATTCAGTACAAAAAAAAATTACTAGGGACGAGAAAGGACATTGCATAACCACAGAAGAATCAACCCACTAAGGAGATAATGCAATCCTAATGCCAAAACACAAAACAACACAGCTTCAGAATACATGGAGCAAACCCTGGTAAGCTAAAATCAGCAATAGGCAAGTCAAAAGTTATAATTGGGGGTGTTTATAATCCACCCTCACCAACTGACCAAACCACCAAGCAGTAGAAAATAAGTAAGGAAAAAGAACCAAATAATATTATCAGGCAATAGAATCTAACCAAAATTTATAGAACATTCCAACCAACAAAGAAAAATGTACATTCTTCTCAAGTGCCCATGGAACATTCACATAGATGGAGATAAAATATAAGATATTTTAATGTATAAAAATTATATAATGTACAGTCTTTGATGAAAATGGAATCAAACTAGAATGCAATAATAAAAAGGCAATGTGAAAATCCTTAAACACTTGGAAATTAAAGACCAAACTTTGAAGTAATCATAAAGTAAAAACGTGAATTTCAAATGGAATAAAAACGTTCAAAGTATTGAATGAAAATCAAAGTACACCATATCAAAATTTGTGGGATGTAACCAAAGCAATTCCACAGGCAAATTACTGCACTAAATATGTACTCTAAAAATAGAGGAAAAGCACCAAATTAAAAATCTACATTCTTATCTGAAGAAATTAGAAAAGGAAGACTAATTAAACCCAAACAAGCAGGAGAGCAATAATAAAGATAAGAGCACAAATCATGAAAATGAAAGTAGAAATATCATAGAAACAAAAATCTGGTTTTTTAAAAATTAATAAATTTGATAAACCTCTAGCAAGAACAACAAAGATAAAAGAGAGAAGATACAAACAACTAAGGTCAAGAACAAAATGGTGGGTATCATAACAAATCCTAAAACCTCTATAAGAATAATGTGGGTATGTATTATGTGAACAATTTTTCATCCATAAATTCAACAACTTAGAAAATTTCCTCACATATCACAAACTAGTAAAAGTCAGGTAAAATTAAATCAATAATCTGAATAACACAATAGCTGTTGAAGAATTCAATTTAAAATTTAAAACTTACCCCCAAATCCAATATGCAGGCACAAATAAATGTTTCCTGAAGAATTTTACCATATAAATAAGAGCTAGCACTCTTATGTAAGTTTTTTTAGAAGGTCACAATGTCTAGGGACAGCAGAATGAAAGTAGTTAACACTGTCCTGAGGTGAGAATTCTGTTGCTACTAAAGTCTAGATAACTTAAGTATGTAAGCTTACACTAATTTTTTTTTTTAAGTTGAAACAATTCCTCATGTAGCTCAGTTCTCATGGCCACAAGTCAATTAAACATCTGGCCATTTTCTTACTATGTGAATAGGTAAAGAGACAGGGTCACACTTTAAATTCAGCTTGCAGTCAAGAGTATACCTTGCAGTTGTTCTCCCAGAAAGATTTAGGAAGAAGATCAGTTGGTAGATGTGTCTTCACGAGCAGAGGTGATGAAATCTTCTCTAATTGTTCTACACCTAGGGAATTTTAGTTTGGTATTTAGAAATATTAGAGTCTCCAAGGAGCCTGCATTTCCTCATCTTTCCAGCCAATTTTTCAAGACATTTTTTAGCAGCACATCATATAGCTAAATGCTGTACCAATAACAGGCATTTCTCTGTTTTCCAAGAGGTAGTATTGTGTCATAGTTAAGAGTGTACAATCTGAGACTATCCTTCCTGCATTAAAATACTATCGCTTATTCATTGTCAGATATTTTAAAAATATCTGAGTCTCCATGCTTCATTTCCCCCTTCTTCAAATTGAGGGATAGTAATGCCCACTTCTGTAATTTGAAGTTTTATCATATCTCCTCCTTCAGTTCTCTCATCCAATAAAGCTGAAAGTCCTATGCATCCTTTCTTTATTTTTCACAGTACTACTTATATCCAACCTAACCTCTAAATTACCTTCTAATTCTACACAATTTTTCCATCTTCTGCATAGGAAGGTCTACCCACACAAAATTGTGTCTGACTTACCCACTGAAAACAATAATTGTTTCTGTTATTTGCAATAATTTCTTACATATGTTAAAAGTCTCGCAGTTGCCTTTTAACACTCTCTTCAAATGTTCTATATGACACATATTTTTGTTTATTTAGTTCCTTGTTTAGTGTCCCTAAATACCTCCTTCTCACCCTCGCCCCCAAACACACACAATACCATGGAGATTCCAGCAGAGCAGGTAAGTAACTTGTTTTCTTCACCAAGGGATGTCCAGTACAGCAAAGTGAACAGCACATGATTAGTATTAAGAAGAACTTTCTTATGTCAATAAAAATAGGATTGGCAGAAGCAAAATGCCCGGTTAAATTTTAATTTCGGATAAAAAACAGATATTATTAGCATAAATATCTCCCATGCAATAATGGTCACTTTTCTGAATTTGCAATTTAAATGAGTTTTATTGTATGTTATCTGAAAACACTAATTATAGATCTACAAAATTCCACCAGGGATTTTATTATACTTCTAATATGGTAGCTACAGTCACTTTACCCAACACAGAGAAATTAGAAATTGTAATTTTCCATAATTCACTTTTCCCGAATGTCCATGAAATGAACTTTCTTCCATTACTTTTATGAAGTCTTCCCCATATTTGTTTTTCCAAGGTCTCTCCTTCAGCTTCCTTGCAAAATTTCTTTCCCTTCTGTTTAAAATCATTTCACCATGTGAGTCTCTTTAAATGAACTCTTTATATCCACAAATATGAATGTTAAGAAGACACAAATACATCACAAGTATCCCCATTCAGGCTCCAGAGTAAATCTGAGGGCCAGAGTTTACCCTCATCTCCTAGCAGAACGACTCTTCCCTCTGTGGCAACCTTACCCAGCTTGCCTCATGCTAATTCCTTGACTCCTTCTCTCAGATTATTTTGGCTCAATCACTTTTTCATTTCATACTTTCCTATGGCTGAGTAATATTCCATTGTGTTTATATACCACATTTTCTTTATTCATTCATCTGCTGAATGGCACCTAGGGTTGGTTCCATAACTTAGCTATTGTGAATTGAGCTGCTGTGAACATTGATGTGCTGTGTCACTATAGTACACTGATTTTAAATCCTTTGGTATATGCTGAGGAGTGGGATAGCTGTGTCAAATGGTTTTATTCCACATGGTCTGAGGAATCTTACTTCATTCCGGACTTGCACCAGCATAATCCTTCAGTTCCATTAGCAGTTTGGCCTTAACCTACAGACAAGGACACTATAGACTGACACCCTCCCAGCTGATCCCTGTCTTAGTCCTGCCTGTCAGCTGAGAGATACCTCCTCTATGGGAAAGGATTTGGATTCTGCTCTTGACATTGATAAGTGAATTTACCACCATCCATCTTCTTATCTCTGGTTCCAGCAGCACTCAAGAGCCAAGCTTTCCTTCAGCCTCCCTTCTCTCATGCCTATAGGACACCATGTTTTTTCATTCCCTCTTAGGTAAATAACACTTTCTTCTCCTGTCTTTTGGCAAGTCCTATCCCCCTATCGAGCCTCCACAGCTTAGTGGTTTCCACAGACTTCTGTTCTTCTCATTTTTCCACTGTCTGTCCCTTGGAAATAGCATTGCTTCCCATACCCAGTTATACTGAGAGTGGCCTAATGGATATATTTCAACATGTTCCAAATGCTATAATTGTAATTCATTATTTAAATTTTTCAGTGCCATCTCAAACTTAACATTTTGAAGCTGAATTATTAGTTGTCTTACACCCAGATATATTCCTCTCCAAATATTTTCCATAGTAGTAAATGGTTCCATAGTCCACTAGATTTATCATAATAAAACTCTGGAATCACCCTTAATTCTTTCACTTCCCTTAGATGTATTATACAGTTCATCAATACAATAAGTATAACATATCTCGTCTGGAATCCTCAATTCCAGTGGAATACTTGCATTTTAAATAATAAAAATAACACAGCTTTGTAGCTTTTCCTTGCTTAAAACTCTTCTATGTCTCTTGCACTAAGTTTAGAATAAAATTGAAGAACTTGTTAAGAATCACAGCCTTATATAATTTGTCCTTGCTTAATCTCTGTTTGCTTTACATGCCCCTTTCCACTCTTTTGATGGTCAGTTTTTAGTTCATGTCTTACACCAGGTTTTTTTCTGCATTGAGATCCTTATGCCTGCAGGGTACAGCTACACACAACTATAATCCCAGTGGCTCAGGAATCTGAGGCAGGAGGATCTCAAGTTCAAAGCCAACCTCAGCAAAAGCAAGGTGCTAAGCAACTCAGTGAGATCCTGTCTCTAAATAAAATACAAAATAGGGCTGGGGCTGTGGCTCAGTAGCTGAGTGCCCCTAAATTCAATCCCCAATACCTCCCCACAAAAAAAGGCACTATTCCTAATGCTTTACCTCCCTGGAATGTGCTTTTACTAACTGTGTGCCTGGTTTTGAGTTTAAATTCCCAGTAGCTGCCCCTAACATCCAACCTAAAGGAAACTCTCCTATTATTCCCTTTCCTAGCATCTGATACTTTGTAAGACTAATAATGTTGATATATTGTTAATGTATTTATGTTTTCATTGTCATGATATAATCATAAGCTTCCTGGGAATAAAATATAAAATTTAATAATCATTTAGTATCTAACAGCACAGTGAATTTCTTTAGAAGTACTCGATAAATATATGGAAAATGAAAAGTGAATTTTATTAATAAATTCTGTCCTTAAAACAGAGTTGATAATTCTTTGCTTATTTCTTAAATTACAAGATGTCTTAAGTTTGAAATTATTGCTCTAATGTGTCGAATTCTATGCAATAAAAGTCAATAAAACATGAGAAACATTATTCATATTATTAACCAATGTTCAAGTGCTTTCTACTATTGAACACTTTCATTTTTGATATCATACCTAGATATTCAATGGACTAAGCAACAGTTCCTTATTATGCCTTGGTTATCAAACTTTCATTTTATGCTACCAAATCTATGAATTTCTTAGAGTGGTCATTACAGATACAATAATACACATGCTATGTAAATAATATTATGAAATTATAATTACCAAGTGACAAATTTACCTGACATACTTAATCCAGGAACAGCCATTTCCAGCATGGGAACTTTAGCAGTAATAACATCTCGTTTGCATTTCTCAACATCTCCACCATTTAGAACTATGTCCAAGATTTCACTAATCCATGTGGTACCTGTAGAAAAAAAAGCAAAATTTTTTATAATCAGTACCTAATTCTAGTGAGAAAAGTGGAAGCCTTTCATCTTACTATATTCTACTAAGAACTTAATCCTGAGCTTCCATTTTCATACCACAATGTCCATTTTAATACACTAGAAGTAGACAGTGACACTGACTGATAGGAATATTAACTTTACTTATGATGATAATTTCACAGAGAAGTTCATTCCAGAAAACAAAAGTTGAAGTCAGACCTGCATCAGTCAGGCTGCAGAACTCACCTGACTTAGGATAAGTGGCTATCACATTGTCATCTGGTCTGCTGCGGAACTGTTCAATCTTTTCCCAGTTGTGCACAAAAGCATAGACCATAGGGCAGCCATGGACCATCTTCAGATTTTTTCGCAGGACATCCTTTTGGGAAATCATTTTTGTAGCAGATTGTACAAATACTTAATAGGCTTCCTACTGACAGTAAAATCATGGAGGAATAGAGATTAGAAATCAGAATCTGAGTGACAAATGTCACCCCTAAGAAAATGCAATATAACAGAAAGCAAAATTGGCCTTGAGCACTCTGCCTACACAGAGATCTAAATACAAAGGGCATTTTTGCAAGCATAATGATACAAATTGCAACAGGAGCAACTGATTCAGTGAAAAACAGAACAAAGATCTTTAGCAGAAATTTTGGAAACAAATAGGACTACATATTTTATTTTCAATTAAAATCATGTTTCACAAAAATATGCTAAAAAACTGAGTCATCTGCCATTAAAACTAAATGATTCTTTTAATAAAAAAAAAAAAACACTTTCTACAACTCATTCCACCCTAACAAAATTCAGTTCTATCAGATCCAATCCAATTTCAGCTCCAGAAATAAATGTTATAAACAGCATATTCTATATTCTGGAATGTGCTTCAGAGTGGTGTGTGTGTGCATGTGTGTGTATGTGTCTGCATGTGTACATGTATGTGTGTGTGTGTGTATGTATGTATGTATGTATGTAGAAGATAGGGAAGAAAGATAAATCCTTGAAGAGGATTTCTTTATCCTGAAGTGCCTTGAGTTCTCAAAAAAAAAAAGATCCTCAATCCTGGCAATACTTCAGAAGCATTCCACTGAACCCCCCAAAACAAGTGACCATTGAAAACCTGAGAGATTCTTCCTGGCATAAACAATAGCTCTGGGTTTCCCATGGGAAAAATTAGAATTATGCAAAGAACATTAAAATTAGGAAACTGCTCAAACCAGAAATTGTTCTAACCAGCACAATGCTCTGTAGACATAGGACAAAATCTTCAAGAGATTAAAAAGCAATTTTTACCTTACAATGTAGCCTCCTCTCCAGAAATAAACAAGTTAAGGACAGATCCAAGCACACCAATAGCAGTCAGTAATAACAGCCAGTTACTCCACAAGCAGGACAGGACGGGAAGACCCTGCTGTCTCTACAGCTGGCAGAACCAGGAAGAGGAAGGAATGGGAATGGAGGAGGGTGGTGACCAGAAGTCTGCTCAGGCCGAGATTGCTTGGATTTGAACTACCCCACTGGCTGCAGAGGGTCTGAGGAAAATGCAGAGAGAAAGAAGTACATGAAGAGTCAGTGGATCAAAACGTTTTGCCTTGCTACTAAGAACATCTTGTAATAACTTCAATCATGATGAAAACTGGTTGTGCTGTGTGGAAGCACATGACTTTCCAATATGATGGAAAGATCAAGTGTACCAAACATACGCTGAAGATGAACATTTATTTGGAGAGCAGAAACAAAGGGTAAAACTGAAGGTTTCATAATGCTTTTTCATCACTATAATCATTTCCATAACCTCTCAGCTTTTTTTTTTTTATGCTGACTAGCTCACAAATAAACAGAAGGAGTAAACTAGAAAATAGTAGTCTATGTGAAGGGGGAAAATTGGGGGCCCAGAAATACTCTTGTACTCCACCACTTCAAAAACCTAGAAGTTTTCCTTCAGTCTAGTTGCTGAAAGGAATCCTTTAGTTATTGGCATTCAACTCAGATTTAGCTACAATGACAAGCACCAAGCCGTTGCTGGGTGATTGAATTTATGCAGGCCCAGGGAAGTCAGGAAGCCCTGAAAGAAAGTAGCACATTCTTTTATACCATCAATTTTATTTACAGATTCTTAAGGAAAATTTTCAAGGGCATTCTGATTTTAAGAGATGTTCCAGATTCTGAATTATTTGGAGATTTTCAGAATATTTTTTCCAAAATCTCTTTACACACTTTTGAAACCAAAACAATAAATAATGGTATTGTAATATATGCACTGGTTTTAAGCTCAATTTTGCTACTAAGAAAGACTATTTGTTACTTTGAAATAATTTTTTAGAAGCAGCATTGCTAAACCAAGAGGTATATACTTTTAGAAGTTTGTGCAAATTTAAATTCACATCAGCAGAATATCAACATACTGAGGCAGGAAATTGAAATGGGGACATCAGAGAATGGGATCCCACTACCCTAGATTAAAATCCTAGGCTAAATCTTGGTGTTTTTTTTGTTTTTGTTTTTGTTTTTGTTTTTGTTTTGGGGAGTTTTTTTGTTTTGTTTTGTTTCTGGCTGCCTGACTGGGAGGCCCCATTCATGCTTGGATGCCTGGAAATTCTGTTATTGTCCTAGGTTTCCCTGACTACTTCAACATTTGTCAAACCCAGAGAGTGGTTTTAAACCCAAGCAATTCTTTCATTTTAAGGAACAAGTACAGGACAAACTCAGATTAACAAACATATTAAACCATTCCATTGTGGGAATAAGAAATTAAAATTGTACACCTTTAATTGCCTCAGAGAATCAAGGCAGAGAAAGAGAAAGAGAACAATCAAGGGAGACACTCTAATGAGAAGTTAGTTCTTCATCAATATAGTATAAAATCCTCTAGATACAGAACCACCGATGGTACCCTCTTTGCGACCCTCACCTGTGCTGTGGGAACTTTCATTGCTTGCTTCTAAAAAAATCTGCTTCTGAATTCTCACCCTCTGTCACCTGCTCATTATACTCCTCAGGTATATGAGACAGAACCCTCCAGCACTCACACAATCCTGTATTACACTACTTTTATCCATGTGATCATTACTTGATAAAAGGCAAATATTATGGTGTTACATATTCTTAAAAAGATTTTTTTTCATCACATTGTTTTAGGTGACTTTTTTGTTACATTCAAGTTTGACCAACTTACTATTTTTTCGGGGTGATTGAGAAAGCTATTAGTCTATTCTTCTTTTAGTATGGAAATATATATGTTTCTATTGTGACACCTAGGTGTCCATTAAAGACATTTATATTTTTTCTTCTATTAATGGAACAAGTATTTCCCCAAGTTGCCATTTTTTTATAGAAAGTTACATGCAATTTAGTCTTTGCATGAGAGCCTGATGTTAAGAAGAATTTTATGTCATTTAATGTTCTGTAACTGAACCTAAGTCTTATGTTACTTTTCACACTGGGGTAAAAATGTAAATGTATTTCTAAAAGACAATGAGGTCCTGATCTGTTTAAAGGTTAATACCATGAGACATGAAAGCATTTTGCCACTTTTCCACACAAAGGAAAAATTAAAAGCTCTCTCAGTCTTTCTTTGATTCATGTTTTGAATATTATGTTATATTATGTTAGCTTATGTTCATATACTCTCAGGGAACAATGTATGCAAACTTTGTAAAATGACATTTAAGAAAGAGGCAAAGATCAGCTTCAGAACTAGAACACTTTACCTAAGATTTGTAAAGAGCCCCACCTTAAGTGAGATAAGGCTCTGCCTCCCACCTTACTATATGTTAGAATGACTTAAAAGTAGGCCAAATTTCAACTCATCTAAAGTTGTATTCAAAAGATTAGTTTTTGTTTAAAAATTACTGTGATCTCAAACATTGTATATAATGTATAACTCAGCCAAAATTCAAGATAGGTATTGTAAGGTCACAGGTGGTGAGTGGCCAAAAATGTAAGCTCACCGGAGTGGGTTAGGGACCACCAGAGTCAGACAAAAGTAGTGGATTGAGATTTATAACAGTCTGTGTTCCCCGGGTGAAATCTCCAGCCCCCAGGGGTGAAAGTCGGGGTGGGAGAGCCAGAACAAATCGCATGTGGCTTTGGCTGCTCAGGGTTTTTATACAGGGGAAAGGGCTAGGGGGTCCTGTCCAGGAAAAGGTGGACCAAGGTGGACGTCAGGGTCATAGGTCTGCCTCTGATTGGTCACTTCTGGCACAGTGTGTTGCTAGGTCCTTGTTCCCTCCCCCTGCAGCTGCCCAAATCCAACCTGACAGGTATTACACAAGCTGAATGTTTTTACTCTTGCTGATTTCATTTTGTATTTTACAAAACTCCATAAATATTGCCTGTTAAAATTTTGCAGAAGTACTACTTCAATAACACACAACCTGGGTTAATTTGAGATAATAATCTATCACCTATAGGACAGATAGGATATAAGGCTAACTTTCAGCACTAATTCAGACCCCAATTGAATACAGGGGGTAAATGACTCTAAAGTTATAGACATTGAAGTTAAAGCCCAATATTCTTACTTTAAGACTGATGAGACTGACTTGCTGGATATTTAAGACCAATGCTTCAAGATTAAGGCTAAAACAAGAGGATGAAGAAAATCATATTTGACTCCTGCCCTTTGAGTAAGCCTGAACTCGGGAAATACGAGAACTTCTCTAAGGAGCTTTGCAACTCTGGGCCATGTGACCTCCTGATCAGAGAGATTACTGAGACCAATGGAGAATGGAAAGCTTATCAGTGCACTTGCTGCAAAATGGAGGGTCATTGGAGAAGAGAGACATCCCTAATGCTTCCAAGGGAAGTCATCTCATTGAGGAGACCTTACCTAGAAGATGGAACTAAGACAGCTAAGAAGCTACTCTCAAGTTCCCCAAGATTGACACCTATGTGAACTCAGCTGACTCTTAACAGCAGATAGGACCAATGTCAATTTGACCTGCTTGACTCTTGAATATCTAGCAAAACAGTTATTGTAAT
>JAJEJO010047879.1:0-66391 GCA_020662805.1 Glaucomys volans
GGAAGCAGATGACATCCTCACTGCTCAGCTCAGAATGATGATTGTGCAAGCCTAAGTGCAGCCCCCTGCTCAGCAGCTGCCCAGCTGCACTGAGCTGACGCCAGAGTTACCTCCTGGAAGCACTGTCTTCCCAGGCGACTGTGCCTGAGGTTACAAGAGGCCACCATGTTCACAGTTTCAGAGGTGTTGGGAGCTGGGGACCACATCTAAGGCCCAGAAAAGCTCATTCCCAGGCACAAAGGTAGTCAGGGAAATCTGTGGTCTCCCCTCAGCCACAACAAGGAGGTGCAGACAGAGTTGCAGGACCACTTTCTGCAACCATTCAGCGCAGTGCCTGCCTGCCATCTCAGGGTTGGTTCCTTTCACCATGGGCCTCCACAGCCCACCAGACATTTCACATGGGACCCTCTTCCTTCTCTACCTGTCTGCCTTGCATCTTCTCTTTCATTGTGAAAGCAGTTACCTTTTGTTACTGGGAATGATTATGGGACCACTTGTCCCATATATATATATATATATATATATATATATATTTGTAGTACTGGGACCTGGACCCAGTGGTGCTTTGCCACTGAGTCACCCATCCAGACCCTGCCCCCTTTAATTTTGAGGTGAGACCAATTTCCCATGCTGGCCTGTAACTTGCCATACTTCTGCCTCGTCCTTTCCAGCAGCTGGAACGACAGGCCTGTATGCCACTGAACCCATCCAGAGGAATTTCTTTTACATAATATACCTTTTGTGTATTTTCATTCCAGACTAACCAATCTAGTCTACAAAGCAGACTAGTCTTTCTCTGAGGCTGCAAGCTTAATACACAAACAAGAAAAAAACAAAAGTTCAGCATGGCCTGTCTACCATGTACTTTTCTTTTCTTTTCTTTCTTTCTTTTTTTTTTTTTTTTTTTTGAATATTTTAAAAGTTTATTTCTATTTTAACTAGTCCACAAACCCAACTCTTTGAGGGCTGAGTTGATTTCTTTCTAGCACACGGTCGGTCCATGTACCCTCTTGATGGTAATTTTCTTCCCACCTCCTTCCAGAAAGGTCTGCATCTTTCATCACGATGCACATTATACGCTGAAGTTGCCAATACAATCCTCAAAATGCAAGTTTATTGAATAAAGCTGAGAAGAGCAGTAAACAGACTCAAATGCATCCACCTTAATAAAAAAAATTCTGTATTTACAAAGCTCTATAACTGTTAAGTTTTCACATGCAGAGGTTATGCACAGGAAAATGTTGGTAGTAGTCTTTGATGTCTTGAAATGCTAAAAGCAATGAACAGACACACAAACACATTAAGGTTTAGCTATTAAACCTACAGTAACAAATTTATCCCTTCATTTACAGAATCACTCATCCCATCTTGGAAGTATGCAACATGCCTCAAAGAGTAAGAAGAGAACTTTAAAAGTCCAAATTCTCTTTAAAATGTGAATGTAGAAAAACAAATAGCATGCATTCAACACAGTGCAGCATTTTGTACAGAATTTTCTTAAGGCCATGGCAGTCTATAAATTACAACTGGTATTCATTGAAAGCACTGACGGTTGACTTCACTCTGCGTGCTTAACATCTGGAAATACACCGTCTATGTAAGTGCTGCTTAACAGAAGAAGCACAGTCACACAGTGTGAGGCAACACAGAAGCAGGGGTAGCACAGAGCTTTATCCACTACAGCAATCGCAATGAGTAATGATTTACAAGTGATCCAGTATTAATATGTCCCTTTATGTATATGGAGATAACTACTCTACAAAACAAGTTCGTTTTCCGTTTTTATACATTTCTGTAGTGAACAATAGACAGCCTCATTCCTCAGTTGTGTGATTAATAAACAACCTGTAGACAATGCGTGTGACTACATTAGATAAAGCAGGCAGATCTAGAGTTGTCACAATAATCAAGATGTCTAATGGCACCAGACAAAAGAGTGCCAAACCTTACACTGGTAAGAGAAAAATAAGAATTTTATTTGTTTATGAGCATCTTTTGTGCTGAAAGTCAACATTATGACTGGATATAAAAAGTCAAGAGTTACAGTGTCATGCAGCAGCACTGATTCAATGACTGGAGATAGAAAGAGCAAACAGGTGTTTGAACAAGTCTGACATTCTTAACAGATTTTATTATATTGGTTGGAATGCTCTAAATTCATGAAAGCTTTTAAGAAAATCTTCAATTCCCAACCCCTTAAAAAAGTGTGTTAAAAGGAAAAAAAAATAGTAATGATCTGGACAGATACAAAACAGCACACTCATCTCTTCCCACATCCCCACTGCCATCTCCTGATTCTCAGAAAGCAGAATGTTCTTAAAATTCATCAGGTAGGATGTCTCCAGTATAAAGAACCAACATTGATCTGGTGCCTCTGCTTATTCTTAACAGATCATTTTTAAATTTCTAAGGTGCAGTTATACATTTCACATGCATTTGTGAGATAAGATAAACATTATGTTTATATCTCACATAAGTCAGGCTTAAAGGATTTTCTAAATACTGTGTGTGGCACTAGAAATTTCATGCTGTATCAAGTCCATATCAGTATTAAGCTACTGGACTCTATAATGAAATATTATAGATATTTACTGAAAACCAATATAAAACACCGGCCCAGAAAGACCAGTCTGGAAATATGCAATTTTCTTGATTTAAGATGATCATGTGTGTGTGTGTGTGTGTGTGTGTGTGTGTGTGTTTAAAAAGCTCTACACACTAAGACAATTATGTGTGAGAAGCCTTTTCAATGCCGACTTTATCATGCCAACTCTAGCTGATTCTTCATGAAGGATTAGGGATACACATCTTCAGCAGTGCACATGAGAAATAAACTCTGAAAAAAGGCAATTTCTTGGGTTTAGGAAGGACCGTATTCTGGGAAATACTTAAGAGGAACGGACAATAATTCTAGGATTATAGCCAAGAAGGACTGGGAGACTTCAGGAGATGTTTCAGCTTCTTCTGGATTTTGAATGCTGAATAAGCCACTGAAGTGTAATATCTGTATTATCCTTTTCCTTGCAAGAAATTGAATAGCAGCAAATTTCTCTATCCTGAATAGCAGACAGATTCATTTTTTCAATTAGCGGTTTCTCATCCAAGGCATTGGAAGATCTCTCTTGTTTCCAAGTACTAGTACTGGAAAGCCTTGTAACTGTGGTTTATCTAGAAGATTATGTAGTTCATTTCGAGAGGCTTCTATCTTATCACGATCTGCAGCATCTACCATGTAAACAATGGCGTTGACTCCTCTGCAATACCGTTCCCACATGCTCCGAAATCGGGGTTGTCCTTCTATGTCCCAGATCTTTATTGTGACATTACCTTTAGTCACTTTCCTCATGTTGAGACCCACCGTGGGTATCATATCTTCACTGAATTGACCTGATGTGATGACATTTACGAAGGTGGTCTTGCCCGAGTACTGCAGCCCCACCAGCGTCAGCTCCATCTCCTCCTTCCAGAACAGCAAGCGGAACCAGTCCAGCAGGCGGGAGATGTGCGCCAGCATGATGACGGCTGAGCTAGGGCGGACCGCAGGGTGGGCGGCGACTGCGGCGAAGACTTCCACACTAGCGGTCCTCGGCCAGGACCCCCCCAATAGCTCCACGGGGCCCTGGAGCGACACCCGCGGACATGGGCGAGCGGCGGCGGCCGGAGCCAGGAAGCCAAGTGGGTCACATCATGTGCTTTTCAAACCACTGAGAAGCAGAGATTAGCCTCTCAGTTCTCTTATTAGGATCATCTCATTCATTCACACACACTAACAAGTCATATAACAGCACTATGCTAACTACTAGGAGAAAGTGGATAACACCACAGGTAGAGTTCTGCCCACAGGCTGCTTACTCCCTCAACCACCATCATCCCTGGAAATTCATTTATTTCTTGGAAGGGATGAGGATGCTCTTTCAGTCTTTTTTTTCTTGTAGCTCCATTGGGATCAGAGGACGATGTTCTGACGGTTCTTCTTACATAATTCCAGTACCTGGATCCCCATTCATTATCTCACTTCTAACACAAAATCGAGGTTTGGAAGGAAGCTGGGAATGAGGTGAGGCACTGGAGTTATATGAGGTCATTTAGGCTGTGTTTCTAGTGATTGGAACTCAGCTGCAGGAGCCTTTTATTCTTTGCCTAGGAGCAGAGAGGGGAGTGAGCTGAGATGCAAGAGCAAGTTGGGAGCTTGGATCAGCCCTGCTCTCCCAGTCCTTGGTCATCCTGACAGGTGTGTGTGGTGGGGAGGGACCTAATGAAGGTCACTGAGGATGGGTGGGGATGGGTGAGGGGGGCCAGTCAGGGACTAATGTTGTCTTGTCTCCAGGCCTGTCTCCAACCTGGATGGTTTGAGAACATAGGAAGAGAAGCTATCCTGGAGGAGGTTTGTAGGAGCTTCTAGAAAAAGGATCACAGGAAACAATGGTGGGAAAATAGAGAGTTGGTACACATGGGGGGAGTAACAACACTCAAAAATCACTGCATTTTCCTGGAATGGTGTTCTCAGCCCTTCATAGCATCAGAATCATTGGGCCAGGTGCAAGGGTGAGGGGGAACACATAAAAAAGAAGCCCTAGAAACCATGTTGAAAGTGTAAGACACTGGGATGAGTGTTGTAGTATTTTGGGTTAATTTTCATTTACTCCTGTAAGCACATTTTCTCACTTGATACACTAGGATAACAGAATTCTTCCCAATGAGGGTTAAATGATAGGACATGCAAGGACCTTCTCCCATTCAGTTGTGATTCAGCTTTTCCTATGACAGTGCAGCAGCCTGAGTCCAATACTTCCTACAGGGTTGTGTTGTTACTTAGGATTCACATTGGCTCCTGCTCTGTTGCGCTCTGCCACATGCCTGCATAAGCT
Source organism: Glaucomys volans (assembly GCA_020662805.1). Classification (NCBI taxonomy): domain Eukaryota; kingdom Metazoa; phylum Chordata; class Mammalia; order Rodentia; family Sciuridae; genus Glaucomys; species Glaucomys volans. The sequence goes on from JAJEJO010047879.1 coordinate 4,869, forward strand.
TGAGCTAAGCAGGCCCTGTCCACAGGCATCTGCTTCTCGTCAGCTGTGGTGATAGTGCTGTCACCTTGTTTCATTCAGATGCCTTTTCCTCCCTTCCTTCAGATGACTCAGTCCAATCAATTCCACAGAATGCATGAGTTCTGGGTGGGTTCAGAGGAGAGACTGTGATCGACATCTGAGAACCGGGTGGTGCACTCTACTCTCCTGGACCCACTTGCTGCAAGTGGCCTGGCAAGGCTGCACCCTTGGCCTGGAAAAGCAGGTGTTGGGTACACAGGTGGGCGGCGCAGCAAAGCAGAAGAAAGCCTCTGGGTGAGTGGGGAGTTGGACAACACTGATAGAAGTACCATTGAAGAGGAGGTGGAACCCGTGTTTCCGATACAGCAACCCCAGGAGGGGATTGGACTATGCTCAGGCTGGGCGCCTGAGCTCAAGACTTGTGGATCTTTAGCTGTAAGCCTGGGCAGAAACCTGAACTTTGCCCATGCCACAGGCCTTCTGTGTGCCTGAACGAAGCACAGCTCTTTCAGTTGTGTCCTCCAGTTTCTCTGGTCTCAGTTTACCGGTAGTCCACTCCTATGCCTGGCGCAGCTGGCATTTCTCCCCACAAGGGCCCAATTTGGTTTTGGCAGCATCCTTGAGTAGCTAAAGGAAAAGACAGGATTCCTTTTAGGAGCGCTGGGGTGCCTTTTGCAGTTCAGAGGCTTTCTACCTTCTGATGTTACCTAGTGGCCAGAGGCAGTGTGAAGAGTGTGAAGCCTGTAGGGGACAAGACTTCAGGAAGCAGGGTCCATCTCGCTCTGCCTGATGGCAGTTTCGAACTGAAATGAAATTCTGGGGGATCTTAAAATATTTGCTGTCTTCGTCTCCATCCTTTCCTTTATCCCCCCATGCAAGCGTGTTTCTCAGACCCCTCAGCTCCACATTTTCTGCAAACCCAGGTCCCGCCGCCCCACCCCAACCTGCACCCGTCCCAATGCCACGGCGAACTCGGGTCTTTAAGAAGGCAGGGGCTCTGATCACACATGAGCAATGAGCATTCAGATGGTTTAACATTCACAGGATGGAGTGGGAGGAAATTTCACCATAAAATCAAAGACACTAATAAAGCTAATGAGCCCGGGAGCTTCTGAGAAGGCCCCTAGCCATGTGTTCTTGTACCTTGCACACTTAAGGTTTCTCAGTCTTTCTTAGAGTCCTTTCCCCTGCCTCCAAGTAAGTAAGCTTAGTCCTTCACAAAATCTGAATCTGCCCCAGGTGGAGTGGTGAGTGTCAGAAGTGTACCTGGGAATTTCAAAGGATATGTCTGCCAAAGAGGTGCTAGGGAGAGGGCAAGGGGAAGGAAGGAATTAGAAGGACCTGATGGGGAAGGAAGGGAGTGGAACTAATTTTCCTTGCGCTAAAACTCCCCGCTGAGGAGGACCTGAGAAACTGCCCTGTGACTCCAGCTCTCCTTCCTCTCTCTTCTGCTTCCTCACCTGCCACTTGATTTCTATGTGCCCATCCAGGGCCACCCACGATGGCCCCTACAGTGGAATGTTGAGTCTCAAGAGCTTTGATTGGTGGGCCAGAGAGGTAAGGCTGGTGATAAGGTGAAGAGTCACCTCTCCCTGACACTATTAAGCTGCTCTTTCCAGTGCCCTGGACGTAGGAATGGCACTATTTTACTTTCTCACATTCCAAGGGGTATTTTTGATCACATTTCTCTAGTTGCATTAAATCATAGAATGAATAGTTACAGTCCTTGGGGAATTTAAGAAGTTCTCCTATAATAAATGTATATCAAAATGTTCTGTTTACAAGTTTCTTGTTTACTTGTATTTACATTTAGTTTTTTACTAAAAATGTTTGTTTTAAATATTTATTAACCTTTAATAAATTAAACAAGACAAAGTCAGTCTTTTTCCTTAAATTTAGAAAATTTAAAATTAAAAAATATATATGTATCCATTATTATGTAGCCTACATAATTGTCCTCTTTATATACACTTAGTATGTTTTTTCCAAATGTGATGTCAGTTTTAACTTTTCTACTTCATAAACAGATGTAAACAGTTAATAAATTCAAAGGAATCACTTTTTCCATTGACATCGATTCTGTGATATCTGATTTCTATATTCTACCTGATTGTAATGTCATAGTCTAAACTTTCATGTAGTTATGAAATTTTAATTTTCATAGATATGAAAATTATATGGCTTATATTTCTATTGGATATGAGGTTGAGATATTCACTCTTTTATCTCTATATGAAAATCAAAATCCCATTATTATTTCAGTTACTGACATGAAATGTCTCCATATATACAAAAACTAATATCTATTCTCTTGTCTATTTTTACCCATATAATATTGCTCCTGATTAATTGTCTCTCCAAAAAGAATTGAAATACTGAGGAAAGGAGAATGGATTCCAGGTGGCCATATTTGCTACTCACTCTCCTGGAGTGGGCACATCATATGTCAGGTGTCATTTGTGATGTCATAGTTTGTGTGTACCCCTGCCTCCTTGACCTCACTACAGGGCAGTGATGTCTTTCTTCAACTCCACATTGCCAGTCATCTGACAAATGCCTGGTGCTTCAGCATTGTGCAAAATTTGTGGAGGAACAGAGCAGTTGGCATGGTGACAATGGAGATGACTCTAAGCTGGTGTCTACTGATCACCAATGGAGCTGGACACTGACTCCCACTCTGCTCTCCTCCTCTGCCTCTCCACAACAGCCTTGGGATTCTCCAGTCAGCTCTGAGACTTTCCCTTTATCAGCTGCAAGTCTAGGGCCAAACCCAGCTTGGCAGTCTTGAGGTCTTGACTGTACATCAAGATCCTGCTTCCTGTTTCAGCCCTTCTTTGATGAATTGGTTCAAGAAAACTTTCATATCTGGTTTCTTGAAAAGAACATGGATTGGCTAACAGAAAAAGTCACAGTTCTCATTCTGACAAAAATCTATTTTGTGTAGATTCCTCTGTGCCTCCTGGGTGGCACCTTAACACATATCTAAGACCTTATCATAGTAGCAAGTGTATGAAGTGATTGCTTATATAGGAGTGACAAAGTGGCACAAGATGGGCTCCATTTGCTCTGGAGAAAGGAATTCTTGGGAAGAGCTTGCTAGGACCCCAGATGAGGCTGTATAATTTTTGGTCTAGTGAACAAGGGGAGCAGTATGTCTTCTCTGCTTATCATTCTGGGCAGCAGAGAGACCTCCCCAACCTCAAAGCTGCAGGTCCCTTACAGAGTGGGAAATCACAGGAACTAGAAGAGACTGGGAGTGGAGAGCTTAGGGTGGTCTCCCATCACAATTTCCTCCTTGTTCTGCTTTTCCCAAATGGAGAGTGGATATGGGTAGTTTTTTGTCACCTTCTTTGTAAAACTCAGAATCCCCACATTTCACTCTTTTCCCCAGCACCTGGACATTTGGAGCCACAGGTCTCCGCCGGGCAGAGCACTCTTTCCTTTCTCATCCTCTTGTGAATGAGGTGTTCATTCATAAGGCACTGCAGTGAGATGTATCTCTTCATTCAATCAATCTGATTCTGTGCAACTTCTTTTTGATCTCCTTTGAACTGTGGTTTCCTCTTAATAAAGTTGAACAACATGATTAAAGCCCTTTCCCTTATTCTCCATCTTTGGAATGAATTTTGTGCAGTTGAAGTCTGGAGAGGAAGTAGTAGAGGTTGACCTGTGACCTGAGGAAGAGCACAGGCCATGTGTGAGATCATTAAAATCACAGAAATTCAAACTTAAAATGAGAAATAATGTTGATTAATATCATGGTACATATTAAACATCTGCCTGTTGTCCAGTGTAGTTAGGTAGGTGGAGAGCTGTGTCTTAGTCTCAAACACTGTTGGCATTAGTGAATTAGACAAGATCATTTGGAAGCAAATATGGGAGCTGAGAATATGGCTCAGGGGTTGAGCATTAACCTGGTGGTTTTGGGGCTCTGGTTTTGATCCCCAGTTGCATAAAATATAAGATGTTGAGAGCTGAGGGGAGAGCATAGAAGACATACCCAAAGAGGAAATATGAATTAAGCATTTCAGGGTGAATCCATCATTAAAATCATTTGAGTGTGAAATGAAATCACATTTGAGTGTGAAAGCTTTTAAATCAGAAATTCCACTTCAGTAAGGATGAAATTGTATTTTCAAAAGAGGTGGACCTATAATTATCAATTCTCATGTCTAAAGATATGCATATCAATGACATTATCCCTCACAGTCCCTGACTTCTTTCTGGTCTAGTTCTTAAAAGCAGAAAATTTAGCAACAAGAGCTGGGCTAGGTGGCCCACACTTGTAATCCCAGGGACTTGGGATGCTAAGGAAGAAGGATGGCAAGTTCAAGACCAGCCTCAACAACTCAGGGAAGCCCTAAACAACTTAGCAAGACCTTGTCTCAAAGTAAAAATAAAAGATCTGGATGTGGTAGCACATGCCTGTATTGCCAGTGACTCAGGAGACTGAGTCAGGAAGAAGGTGAACTCAAAGCCATGCTCAGCAATTTAGCTAGACCCTTGGTGACTTAGTGAGACCCTGTCTCAAAATAACACATAAAAAGGGCTGGGAAGAGACTCAGTGGTTAAGCACCCTGGGTTCAATTCCCACTATGAAAAATGAATAAATAAATTGGCTAGATTGTGGATCAGAGGTTAATCTCCCCTGGATTCAATGCCAGGTGTTTTTTCCAAAAGTAAAAAGTTGAGAAATAAGAAGGTGGACAATAGGCACGCCCACCTTACCCAAACACAGGAAATCAAAGTCTCTACAAGGGAAGCTTCTGAAGGTAGGATCCCAGAGAAAACTCGCCTCATGACTAAGGCTTCCATTGTCCCTGACCAGGGAAAGCCCTCTTCTCTGCTGATGAATCTATTTTTAAGTTTCCTCGGCAACTCTTTTTATAAGCATGCATGTTTTTCATGCTACACTCTTGCCTAAAGATAGACCTCAGTTTGCTTTTTGTAGATAAATGAAGGGGGAGAGTATTTTGTTATAAAATCCAACTACACTGATTTTACATAACGTCTGATGACAATTTGTGATAGGTAAAAATAATCTTTCAGCCTTTCCATATTTGAAACCACTCTATTTCTATTCTTCAGATAATAATTAGCAGACTATGTACCTGCTCCTGTCAGCTGTGAGCTGCTACCCCCAAGGGCCAGGCCTTGGGCTGGGGGCAGTGTGGCCCCTCTATAATTTCTAGGGCTGGAAATGGGACTGGGACTGGAGCTCTGGGTGAAGCTGGCACAAGGGCTTAGGGGTGCTGCCCCCACTCAGTCTCACCTGGCCTCTGACGCCTAGGCATTGTCTCTGACCCACCCACAGCAGGAGCTGTGTCTCCACAGAACCAGGCCTATTCCTACTGCCCCTGCTTCCTCTGAGCCATTGAGAGTAGTGATGGCCTTCTGCACAGGATCAAGGAAAAGGTGGATGCACCTGGAATAGCGGTCGGAGTTTCTGTGGAAGGAAAAGAAGCCTGTTCAGAAGGTTTCTGTCACAACAAGAGTATTAATTGCCCATTGTTGTGGAATTCCTCATTACAAAAAGGACATGAAGCCGGGCGAGGTGGCGCATGCCTGTAATCCAAGCGATTTGGGAGGCTGAGTCAGGAGGATCGAGAGTTCAAAGCCAGCCTCAGCAACTTAGCGAGGCCCTAAGTAACTCAGTGAGACCTTGTCTCTAAATAAAATACAAAATAGGGCTGGGGATGTGGCTCAGTGGCCAAGTGTCCCTGAGTTCAATCCCTGGTTCCCCCCCCCCCAAAAAAAAGACATGAAAAAGATAAAAGAAAAGGCTTGGAAAGCCTTGAAGATGATGAAAGGGACAATGGGTCTGAACCAGAAAAAAAGAAAGAAAAAGGAAGCAAAATTTATGAAAAGAAAGGCTTTGCTAAAGCTAAGACAGAACAGGATGGTGAATCCAAGTGATGCAATTTAAAACCTAGAAAGAAAACAGAACTGATTTTGAAGATGGTGAATCATATTTTAAAAAACAGTTGGAAAATTCATTGAATTCCTCAGATTATTTTAGAATGTCTCTTTGTTTTTTAAACCTGGAAAGTGTTAATTCCTTTTCTTAACAAAGTCATTATCGTCAAAGGATTCAATTTTCATGAATTCTAAAATGTGTATTATCCTGAGTGCATTCAGTGAGTTTGATGATGATGCATGAGCTGTCCAGTGCCTCCCTTTTTGTTGGTGCTTCCTTACAAAGCCTGGAATGGAGCAGGTGATTATTTAGATTGACCTCCCCCAAAAGGCTATGTAGTATTTTAGAGGAGGTTGAATATCAAGGTGTTCATGGAAAACTTTGAGAATGTTGGAGAAATTGTTCCCCAAATAAAACCTGGAGCAAAGCGGAAAGGATAAAGTGTTGCTAATGGAAATATTTAAATGTAGTTAGAATTTAGCATTTAGTTAAAATTAAATTACTGGAGCCGGGTGCGATGGCCAATGCCTGTAATCCCAGTGACTTGGAAGGCCGAGGCAGAGGATTGTGAGTTCAAAGCCAGCCTCAGCAACTTAGTGAAGCCCTAAGCAACTCAGTGAGACCCTGTCTCTAAATAAAATACAAAACAGGACTGGGGATGTGGCTCAGTGGCCGAGTGCCCCTCAGTTCAATCCCCGGTTCCAAAAAAAAAAAAAAAAAAATTATTGGGCCCAGCATGCCTATGATCCCAACAACTCAGGAGCCTGAGGCAAGAAAATGGTGAGTTCAAGGCCAGCTTAAGCAACTTGGGAGGACCCTGTCACAAAATAAAAAATGAAAAGGGCTGGAGTTATAGCTCAGTGGTGAAGGTCTCTGCATTCAATTGCCAGTACTAGGGGAGAAAAATGAGATTCCTTTCCATTTCTATTGTGGATAATAAAAATATAAATTTCCAAGAAAAAGAAGTGGAATAAAGTTATGTATTTGAAATTATGTGCATACACATATAGTGTTTCTTTAAAATTATATGTATAATATGTATCTAAATATGCATTTGAAACAAAGTTCTTATGCCTATATATTTTATCAAATGAGAAGGTGTGCAAATATTTGTACCTTAAAAAGGAGGTTGCAGTTCAATTGAAAATAAGACTGTGAACTCAAGACTTCTAGTTTTTTATTCCATTCGTAAGTGGTTATCTGTTTTACCAATTTTTGTTTTGTTTTGAGGAAGGATTTACTTGCTTATTTTTTAACAGAAAAAGGAACAGATTCATTTAAATTCTAAGTACAAATACAGATCATCATTTTATTCTTGTACAGGGAGATGGAATAAGCAGGCCCAGTACAAAGTTAATTAAATGGTTGGCATATCATCTTGAATCTTTGCTAAATGCTGAAGTCAAATATTGCAGTCTGAAGGAAAAGAGAAAATAGTTAGCCAGGGTCTCATGCCCAGTTTTGCAGGATGAATCTGCTCCATGCTGGCACACAGGGCAAGATGAGCATTGCTAATAAGAATGTTTGAAAGTGTCGTTTAGGAATGAAGCATGTTCAAAGAGAGGGAGGTATTAGCTTACATATCTTTCTCTTCTCCAGAAATAAAGTAGTTGAGGGCTTTGATTTATTAGAGACCTTGAAAGGCAACAGGTACATGTAAGGAGGTTTTGTTTAATCTAGGTGATCCTGTACCCTTGTGACTGAGAGTTACTTGTGTTTGAGGTACTTCATTGGTTCTCCCTCACTGACATCTAAACAATGCACTCACAGCCCCAGCTAACTGCCTCTGCCTCCTGCAGGAGAAACCAGCTGCCACGGGGATTTACACTATTCCAGGGGATGGTCTAGCCACCAGAAATGATCAGATATGCAGCATCTCAAAACAGGACAGTTTTTGAACCTGTGCCTGCCTCAGCCTTAGGAGCTGATCTTGAGAAGCTCTGTTCCATGTCTCAGCTGTAAGAGTCCATGTTGTTCCAATGACCCCTGTAACTTGCCAGTATTGGCTGCCTTGTCCACAACTTACAATCCTCTGCCTCTTCTGATATCCATCGTTTGTTTCCTTCTTTATGTCATCCATCCTTTCCTTCCTTTTTTCATTTTTTCTTTCTCCTTCTTTCCCTTTTAATTTTTATATGACTGGCTTTCCTCTTTATTCCATTATTTTTTATTATTATCCCTACCCTTCTCACCCCTCCCCCAACTCATACAAAAGCCTGGTTCTCATCACAAGAGCAGAGTCATCATGAAGATTAGGTTACTTTGCATTTAAACAGCCACTATGGGGAACAAGAGTTGGATGTGTCCTGTGTCCTCTCTTGACTTTAACTTGGTTTTCCCTCACAAACATAAACTCTGCAAAAGGGGGAACCAACTCTTCAATTCTCTATATGATACATCAATCTTAGAATTTCACTCTCTGCAGGTTACCACTCATGCTTCCTAAATATTTGCATTATACTGACTTGGTTCCATTAAAGGTAACTGTCTGGTCAAGGATAGCGATGCTTGCCTCCACTCCAGTTTTTGTGAACAGAATGCCTGAAACATTGGAGGAAGGATCCACTAGCATGCAATTTCTCCAACCACGTGTTATGAGCAGAAGCCATCAGCTTTCAGCAGAACACACATTGAAAACCATTAAGTTTTTTTTTTTTTTTTAAAGCCAAAAGAAGCCTTTATTTTAGCTGGCCAGCGGCAACCTCCCTTACTCCAAAAAGCGGGGTTCCTGGGGATCGCGCCTAATTGTGTAGTTGCCAACTTTCATAGGGCTATAGGGCGCCGGAGGGTTTAGGGTTGGGCTGTAGGGAGGGGAGATTAGGGTGGGGCCGTCTTTCTCCTGGTGGCACTGGAGAATCTTTCTGGGAAGCATAACATTCCCCACTGGTCTTATCCACATTAACAAATCCTTGTTTAGGAAACTAGTGGTTTTTCAGTTTCCAACTCCCCAGACTCTGATGGGTTCCATTCCTCACTTTGACCAGATTTCTTATTTTACACTAACTGCCTGTCCTTAATTAGGAACTTTTTAAGAGGAGGGGTCGCCGACCGCTCTTGCTGCTTTGAGCTGGAAGGGGGCAGAGTCTGGGGAAGCAGTTTGAAGTTCCTTTTAGAAATCTGGTCAATGTGGAGCAGACGTCTGCTTGGGAAGAGCAGGTTGTAAAGTCATCTGGGGTGGGTGCTTCTATGAGAGAGAAACAAAATGACATAAGTACCAAAATGAGATTAATACAGAAAATCATGACATGGTAGAAGTCAATCTCTCACCAGGTGGAAGAACTGAGAAGTTGTTCCCATAACAAGGCCTATCAAAGGCTGGAGAGGTTGAGGCCTTTATTTGGGAACTTGAGTTATCAGGTACATTTGCCTAAGAATCTCTTTTGTAGTCCCCATTCCTATTCTAGGGGCTAACACAAGTACATCTTAAGTTACATTAAACTATTCTTTCTTTTAAATGACCAAGAATGTCAATGGTTTGGTTTTAACTGTTTTGCTAGGTGTTTAAGATCAAGTTGGTCAAATTGACCTGTTCCTGTCTCTTAAGAGCCAGCTGAGTTCTCACAGGGGTCGAGAGTCCTGTGCTTGGGTGGTGGCTGTTCCTGCATTTCAGCAGCTTCTTCATCAGCAGCCTCTGCATTCTGGGGTGGGCAGCAGCGCTCCTCCTGGATTCCAGCAGTTCCAAGGAAGTGGCTTCTGCCTTGTGGACAGTTGACAGCTCTTTGCTTCCATTCATGGCAAAGGGAGGCTGGTCCTTGCTCACTCCCATCAGTCCCGGGAGGGCAGGAGCCAAGCCTTTTTGGCCCACTGTTGCACCTCCTTGTTCTCAGCAATCTTTCCTGCATCTCCAACTCTGGGGGACAAGCCTGGAATGCACAGGTTATTGAGAAGTGTCCATTCAGATTGGGTTCTGTCCTGGACGGCTCTGAGCTCTGGTAGCGGTGGCATCTGGATCCCAGTGGCTTTTTTGCTCTGGCTGTGGCAGTTCCCGCAAACCGGAGGCCGATGGCAGCCGGTGTTTCCTCGGCTCTGGACACAGCGATGCCTTCTGTGCAACACAGAAACCAGGTGGTGTCTTTTGCCCACTGTCTGCATGGATGAAAACTCTGAGTTCTGGCAGCAGCGAAGGCAGCAGCGATGACCCGGACTTGCAAAGTTCCTTAGCGAAGCTCTTATTCCCTGGATGCAGGCAGATTCTGAGGGTAAGAACCAAAACTGGTTTTCTTGGCCCCTTTATTTTAATCTCAATCCTTAAGTTAGATCTTAAACATCCAGCAAGCCAGTTTCACCAGTTATTATCTCGTCTATTTCATAGGTGATGGCCTAGTATTCTTCTCCAAAACATTAATTAGGTATCAGCTACAGAGCTCACAAGGAAAAATACAAAATAGAATTAACAATCTAATTTGTGTAATAGTCATCCTAAATCCTGCCTGAGTTATATATTATATTTCCTATTTGATTTCACAGTAATTCTACAACAAAAAAACAATCTTTTGAATATAACTTTAAATGAGCTGAAAGCTGACATATTTTGGAAACATTCTGACTTGTAGCAGGGTGGGAGGCAGACCCTTATTTCAGGGAAGGCCTTTTACAATCTTAGGCAGAATATTCCAGGTTTGAAGTTATTTTTGCCTCCTCTTAGGATATCATTTTACACAGTTTGTATGTATTGTTTCCTGAATCTATGTGAATAGTTGTTAACAAAATATATTGCATTTAAAACAAATCAAGGAAAGGCTGAGAGCTTTTAACTTTCCTTTTGTGTGGCAAAGTAACCAAATATTTTTTCATGATATTAACCTTTAAACAAATCAGGCTCTCACTAACTTTAAATACATTTGCATTTAAATTTTGATCTCAGTGTAAAAAGAACAAATTTACATATACCCTATTGATAGCAGGTTCTGTTACAGAATATTAAATGATCCCCAATAAAATTTGCCATTCCCACAGGCCTGAAACTACCAACACAGACAAGTCTAACCTGGAGAACAGCAGCCTGACAAATTTCCTGCTCTAAAGACCTGCGTACCCAGAAGACATGGACACATGAATATACAAAGAGCAACCAAGCCTAGTTTTTCAAGGAAAAAACCCTCGGCTCTGCATCATGGCACAATACTCTACCAGTTATTTAACCACAATAAAGAATAAAATTTTGCCGGGCGTGGTGGCACATGCCTGTAATCCCAGCACTTGGGAGGCTGAGGCAAGAGGATCGAAAGTTCAAAGCCAGCCTCAGCAACTTAGCGAGGCCCTAAGCAACTCTGTGAGACCCTGTCTCTAAATAAAATACAAAATAGAGCTGGGGATGTGGCTCAGTGGCCGAGTGTCCCTGAGTTCAATCTCTGGTTCAAAAAAAAAGAATAAAATTTAAAGAAATCCTTGTCATTTTAACATATTGATTACACTTTAATTTATATTAGCCCATTAACATTTGACCTTAGGGGAAAACTTTAAACAGTTTCTAATTGATGGTCTCACATACATATAACTACTTAGTTACACAAAAAATTGTTGGAATTTGCCCTTTACCTGCACAGATTTTCTTACCCAGAGATATTTTCCTTTTCCTTTTACTGAATATATTTTCATACCTAGAATTTTCCACTTTCCCTTTCCCATCTATTGACTCCTTCCTTGTTTGTATTCTAAAACAACTCTTATGAAATTTCTGAATTTAGATAAATTATTAGGATTTCACTTTTAGTAACCTTGCTCTCAGGGATGATACAAAACAATTCCAAATCCCTTTATTTACCAATCCATGAAAACACCAATAATGCTAAAGCATGTTATCCCATGGAATTTAAGGTGTAATACATTAACTCTAATTTACTTATTTTACTGTAATAACCAAGATCAGATAAGTATTTTGAATAGTATTTGCCATCTTTTTCCTGTGGAAGAGTCCTAAAAAACAATTGATATTACACATTTTATAGACATCAACATTTTTTTTAATTGACCACCTAGAGATTTGTGAGGTTAGATATAATTTACTTTCATTTATTTACTGAATTTAAATTGAAACTTTTAAATCCTTCATTTATTTACCGAATTTAAATTGAACCTTTTTAATCATGTGAATCAAATATATCTGGATTCAGTTTTTCTTTTAGCGCTATGTTAACCTGTAATATCATGTACATGAATTTTGGACACAATATACACTTAAACAAAGGCCTTGTAGGTTTTTTAATCTCCATTGCAATGTAACAAGATGTTCGAAAATCTAAGTTGAGTACTCGGCCGGCCGTTAGTTTATGAGCTCAACAAGTATTCTCAAATAAAACACTCTTTTTTTTTCCTCCCCACCTTGGGTTGGAAATTGGTCTCCTACTGGATTTTTTGCTTCCTCTATTATTTCAACTTAAGTTCTACTTGAGATTTGGTTCCAGCAGAAACCCGTTATCTCAGGCTCTTATCAGGACAGGGTTTGAATGCTTAAGAGCTCTGTAACGGGCTTTTGTTATTCCTCCTGGGTGGAGGCACATGTCATTTACATACTGTAAAACAATTTGCTGTGGGGGTGTTGTAACACTGGGGGGGTTGGACCTGGTTCCTCCTCCCCCTCTGCAGGGCGAGAGGGCCAGAGAGAGAGAGGGCGGGTGCCCCCAGCCATCTTCTCCCTCCCTTGGCCCCTGGCTTTTGGCAGAGTTACCTGAGTCTCCAGGGATTGGTAACAGTTTGAGCTGCATTTAAGTCGAGTCTGGCCTCTGCCCTCAAACCGGTGCAGCCTCTCCTAGTTCTCGAACTAGCTGAAAAGCAATGCTTAAGCCATAATCCAAATTTGAATGTAAGGCACCCGTCCCCAGGGTGTGGCCGCCCTATGCCCTAAGGGCACCAATCAACCTTGAAACCGCCCTGGCTGTCAGCCAGCCACATGGGCCCGAGTGGGCCATTTTGATTCACAAAACTTCCTTACACCCATTAACAAAAGCTCCGTAGTCAAGTTCTTGGAAGTCCTGAAAGGTATCTAAAAACAAGTTAGAACAGTGGGACGCATGGTTGACTGATTCTGTCCCGTAGTAGACTGTCCTGAAGAGAGATGCTACATAGAAAGCAAAGCCACAACACAGAAAACACACAAGGCCATGAACCAGACTAACAAGACAAATACAGACAGACAGACAACAACCAGAGTAGGCCCTACAGGAAGGCCTATTAGATTAGGCCACAGGCCAGCCCCAGGCAGCAGCCATGCCGGCAGCCAGCCTCGGGCAGCCAGCCTCGGGCGGCAGCTACCCATTAGCCACACCACGGCGGAGCGGTGGCCGCCATCTGGGGCTGCGGAGCGGTAGCCCCAGATGGCGGCCACGAGTCAGCCAGCCACACCATAGCCAAGCAGCCCAAGCCCCAGGCGGCATGGGGCATGCCGGCAGCCAGCCACAGGGCAGCTGAGCAGACCGGCCCCGGACAGTGGCTACCAGCCAGCTAGCCACGCGGCAGTCGAGCAGACCGCCCTGGACGGCGGCTCCGCCTTAGCCACCCAAGGGGCCCAGACCAGACTAACAAAGCAAATACAGACAGACAGACATCGGCCGACCAGATTAGGTCCCATTCGGCCTACCAGATTGGGCCCACAAGGGGCCCACCAGACTGGACCCCACGGCAGGGCCCACCAGATTGAACCCACGAGGGGGTTCACCAGATTGGACCCCACAGGGGGGCCCACCAGAAGCCAGGAGCGACGTCTCGCCCTGACCTGGGACTGGTGTAAGCGGCTGCGTCCAGCCTGACCACGTCCCCCAGATACAGAAAGTCGACTCACCAATACAGGATACCAGGTGGCTTCGTCCAGAAGGGCGTCCTGAAGATGGGCTGGGGTTCCCCCAAGAGTGAGGCTGAGGCACGTCTCTCAGGAGCTCCCCTCTACTCAGGGTGGAGGCTCCCAGGCAACCATCACAGGAGGCCAATTTAGGCGTTAGGGCTTGGAGAAATCAAATCTCACTGGGGCCTCCAAATGTTATACCCAAAGAAATTAAAATCATCCAAGCCGATCACGTAAAGCCAAAAGAAGCCTTTATTTTAGCTGGCCAGTGGCGACCTCTCTTACTCCTAAAAGCGGTGTTCCAGGGGATCACCGAAAACCATTAAATTTTATCACTCATTTAGTTCATATTTATGATTATGTAAATAATGAAAATGCAATAATCACAGTTTATTTTCTGCTTTGAACTATTTCTCACTTAGGAGTGAATTTACTCAGGAAAGTTTTCATACCTTACCTTGTTGTTTTCTTCCAGTTCACAGATGAAAATATGAAGACTATAGATGTGAGCCCCCCTGCTGAATGTCACATGTATAGTGTTGATAGAATGGAACTGAAACTTGTGAAATTCTGGACCCTTGACAATGGTCCCTCTTTATCAGAGGTGTCCACCAAAATTCCAAAACTGCTTTAATGTTGATATTTATTAAAAACAGAAAAACAAAATAAATATCAAATAAAAAATGGAGTTCAGGTAAAAAGTCAACAATTATGTCTAAACCTTCCATATCTGAAAATTCCATGAAACTCTCTCTCTTTCTCTCTCTCTTCTTGGATACCAGGGTAGTCACAAGCAACGAGTAGGAGGGCATATAGAGATAACTAACCTCTCAGTCTCAAGCAGAGTTGCCATGAGAATCAAGGAACAGAGGCCTACAAAAGTTAAGAAGCATGAGTCATTTTAAGGTGGTGGTAGGGAGTTCTGGGAGTAACGACTGAGCTACATCCCCAGTCCTTTTTATATTTTGAGACAGAGTCTCATTAAGTTGTTTAGGGCCTCCCTCATTTGCTGAGGCTGGCTTTGAATTTGGGATCATCCTGTCTCAGCCTCCTGAGTCCCTGGCATAACAGGCACACACTACCACACCCAGCCTAGGATATTTTTGTAAAGGAACAACCTTCAAAATCTCTCATAGAGTCCAAGAGCCTTTTTGTGTAGTTTCCCACGTTGATGTCTTTGGTTACTTTTTTGACCATGTTCTGTTTTTTTTTTTTTTTAAAGATTTATTGGGAACAATTGGCTCACATTATGAAAGCAAACAAATACCCTAATCTGTCTCCTGCAACCTGTAGACCCAGGAAAGACAGTGGTATAGTTCCCCCTAACTCAAAGGCCTAAGGACCAGGAGACCCTTAACCTGCTCTCTGTTTGTTTGTTTGTTTGTTTTAATTTTTACAGACTTCATTTTGATTCATTTTACACATATGATGGTAACCATAGAAATGAAAATTTGACCATTTTCTTTTTTTTCTTTCTTTTTTTTTTTTTTTTTGAACCAGGGATTGAACTCAGGGACACTCAGCCACTGAGTCACATCCCCAGCCCTATTTTGTATTTTATTAGAGATAGGGTCTCACTGAGTTGCTTAGGGCCTCGCTAAGTTGCTGAGGCTGGCAACTCTCAATCCTCCTGACTCAGCCTCCCAAGTCGCTTGGATTACAGGCGTGCGCCACCACGCCCGGCTTGACCATGTTCTTGATGAACCAAACCATGGCCTCCCACAAAGCTCTTCACCTGAACTAACCAGCCCTAGTTTCTTCTGATCTTCTCTCTACATTGGTGTGTGTTTTGTGAAGGGATCCGGGGATGTTTATTTGTTGTACGAGGGATTGAACACAGACTGCTTAACCCCTGAGCCGCATCCTCAGTATGTTTTGTTTTTGTTTTTGTTTTTGTGTTTGTTTTGCTTTTTTCAGACAATGTCTCCTAAATTGCTTAGGGCCTAGGGAGGTTGCTGAGAATGGCTTTGAACTTGCAATCTTCTGTCCTCAGCCTCCTCCCTGGTAATCTCTCTCCCTCTCACTCCCTCTTCTTTCTCTCTCTTCTTGGAGACCAGGCTAGTCAGGTGTGAACCATTTCAAGCAGGGTGGGGATCCTGGGATTTTAAAAAATTATTTTAATCCTATGAATCAACAAAATGAATTCAACTGAGTATTCACAGGCAATGACTGCATTTGCCCTTAACATTACCAGATCCTGCCTCCTGAAGGAATGTGCTCCTGAGATCCTATTTCCCCTCACTTACACATCCTGTGCTTCAGGGCAAGAAGAGCCCAGGAGAGTATAAATTCTCAGGGAAGGGGTCTCTGAAGACCTTTCCTCCCGTGAGAGGCTGCAGCTATGGAGAAGCATTTGCCCTGCTGTGTGAGGGAGGCCTGGGATTGTGGAGAAAAGGCTTCAGGGCCCCAGGTGCTGCCAGCCCTGAAGGAAGCAGATTCTGGGCCCTGGCCCCTGCCTTTTTATGCCAGGCTGGGCCTTTTTTCTTGGGATCCCCAGGACTCCAACCCTGAAATACTTTTTACACCCTATGGGTTTCTCAGCTATACCTGCCCACTCCATGGTCCCGGATTGCACAACACCTTGAGAAAAGGCACAGGGCCTCCTGCCTGCCCAGGAACCAAGTACCAGATCCAGGAGGAGCCCCAGGCGGCACCAGCAAAGGCAGCTGCCTGTGAGAAACCTGGCCAACCAGCATCCAGGCTGCCTGCTTGGACTGAGGAATCCTAGGATTGCCCAGGCTCTTTGTGGAGGCGCTCTCTGCTGGGGCCAAGAGCCACCACCCGAGCTCCACAGAATGCAGCCTGAGGTAACCACCAACTCCTACTGACTTTAGACTTCAAGGCTCTGGACTCTGCTTCCTGCCTTTGGCTGGAGGGCCCTGAGTTCTGTGCCAACACCCTGCTGTGGAGGATCCTTTGTAAAGAAAGAATGTTACAAAAACATCTCTAAGTTTAGTAACCATGTGAGAAGTTTATGCCTTCTGAGGTATTTGAGAAATTTTCTGCCTCTTGTATAATAAAATTGTAGAAAAAAATGTTTTTCACTTGTGTGTTTGTTTTGGAGTTTGGGATAGGACGGACAGGTTGGCTGCATGGCAGCTTTGTTTCCTATTGGGTGTCTTTTGTTGGCTGGAGATGGGACTGGTGGTGGGGTCCTCTTTGCACAGGGGGCAGACAGGGCTCTCCCTTGCCTGTTAATCCTGCTGGGTATAAATGTTGGTAAATATTAACCACAAGTATTCCTTTTTTTTTTTAAGAGTTCATATATGCCTTTATTTGGTAACACAAGCAACTTTTAATTTTGCCCTTCAAAAGTTAATTGGTGTCTGCTTTGTACTTCTCTCACCTCCAAGAAGAGGGAAGAATTTAGCCCTTGATTAAAACAACAAAACCACCACACAAAGAGGGAAGAGGGATGACCTTAAGTACAAATAACCTTCCACTGTTACATCATTGCTACAAAACTTCCAAGCCAGTTTTTCTTCCAGACGCTCGCTTTGATGACGGTAAGGGCTGACCGTTTTAGATTTTCATATTCAAAACTTCTATACTTCTGATTCACTCAGATCCTCCGAGGTTCCCGCAGCAGCACACCACCTTTCATCATGGCACTCTGCAGGCGTTTCATCGAATCTGAGGCTGCCTCCCAAGGGGTTGGCTGGTACACCATGAAGTTGATTCCTACTTCCAAGCACCGCTCTCCCAACACTCGTCCTAGGCTCTCACAAGCCACCACGTTCCTGGTTCTGCAGAGATGCTTTTTAATAGCCCATTTGCTAGTGGACCCTGAAACCACAACCTTGCCATTTCGATCCTCGACAATCGCTTCTACAGGATGCGAGTCTTTATAACTCGCAGCGTGTGAGATTCTTACGGGGAGAGTCCCGGCACGTCCAGCACCGTCTTGCGTGAGGAAAACAATTTTTAAGGCGCTGGGCACTACTCCGTCGGTCAGTTGCAAGCAGCCTTGGTTACCTGTGCCAGAACTCACGCGAGGGCCACACCGTCCCCCACCCTGCTCTTTCCTGGATACAGCCAAGAGCTCCAGATTCTGGGGGTTCCTGTTGGTGAACTCCGGCGCGACAGCTTCATTTCCCAGGGGCTCCACTGGAGGCTCCACCGCCGGCGTGGCACTGGCAGAGAGGGCTGCAAACCCGCACTCCGGATTCCTGCGAACTGTTAGGGTCGAGACACCCACCGCCCGCGAAGGAAGACTCCAAGAGACCTTCTCATGCAACACGCACAGGGTTTATTGTCCAAGCATGCTTGGGGCTCCCTACATGTCCTAACAGCAGGACTAAGGCAGAGAGCCCTGAGCCAAAGCACGGCAAGCTTTTTATAACAATAAGCAAACGAGCAGTTTCCCTGGGTGAACAACTTATGGATTTACAACTTACGGATTTACAACTTACGGATTTACAACTTATGGATTCACAACTTATGAATTTACTAGCAATTAGGCGATATTTACTCAAGGTTAGCTGAGCAATTTATGGTTTTACTAACAACCTGGTGATGTTTACACAAGGTTAGCTCCCAAGCTCAGTTCCCCTTATCAGTCTGAATCACAGATTTACAATAGGACGCAGGCAGGGGTCCCATTATCTCTTCTGGGCCATTTTCTGGCCTCTTTTAGTTAACTCTTCCCCACCGTTTAACTCTTTCATGTCCTTTAGCTTGAGCGACTCTTACACGAACCAACACCGACTTCCAGAGCCGAAGCCCAAGGGCGGTCGCTGAGGAGATCGCGGGCAAATGCCTGCCTCCTTCTCACGACTGTCTCCGCGGCCAACCCGCCATATTAACCCAGGGAAAAGTCCTACCGCGATGGTCCTCGCAGCCTCTCTAACCACAAGTATTCTTTTTTTTTTTTTTTTTGAACCAGGGATTGAACTCAGGGACACTTGGGCACTGAGCCACATCCCCAGCCCTATTTTGTATTTTATTTAGAGACAGGGTCTCACTGAGTTGCTAAGGGCCTCGCTAAGTTGCTGAGGCTGGCTTTAAACTCGTGATCCTCCTGACTCAGCCTCCCAAGTCGCTTGGATTACAGGCGTGCGCCACCACGCCCGGCCACAAGTATTCTTAAGCTCACTCCTTGTCTGTCCTTTTTCTGGGGCCAAACATTCACAGATGAATCCCAGAGCTTTCTGATTCTTTGGACCCTTCCCTCCAATTCCTACAACGAATTCCAAAGGTCTGATTTTTACACCTTTGATAGACCACAGGGAGATTTTTTACTGTCAGAGTCAAAAAAAATTTTTCCAGGAAAGACAAAACATGCAAACAATGTATATTCCCAGAGGAACTGATGACCCAGTTGTGTGTTAGAGATGTTGATGTGCCTTTGTAGAAGTACTTCAATTTTCTGCTTTCTTTTTCTTTTTATTATTTTTTAAAGTCGAACAGTAGAAATGCAATCAGTTAGAACTAGTAATGAAGGACAGTTCCTAATTTAATACTTCATTTCACACTCAACTATTTCAGCATCGATTGCAAAACACTAAAACTATTGAAAGAAATATGAAACACTGGGGGCTGGGGATATAGCTCAGCGGGTAGAGTGCCTGCCTCGCAAGCACAAGGCCCTGGGTTCAATCCCCAGCACCGCAAAAAAAAAAAAAAAAAAAAAAAAGAAAGAAATACCGGAAGAATTGAAACACTCCTTGAATTCACAAACTGACAGTTCTCTATAAACTCACGTGCAAATAATCACTAGTAGAAGAGCAATAGAGTTCTACAATTCTTTCTCCCCCTTCCTCTTCAATTTCTTGAACCAGAGTGAAAGTAATGGGCATTGTTTGTCTAAATGTTTCCTAGACTCACTGATGAAGCCATTATGGCCAGAGCTTTCACTTATCAGTATTCATGCTCCTCCAATGGTGGACCTTGAACCCAGAGAGGGCCTCCAACAAGTGCTCTGTACCACTGAGTAACACCCCCACCCTCACCTTCTTTTGATTACTGATTTAATCTCAGGGTGGTAGATGGGCTCTGGTTTTCTTATTGATTCAGTCTTGGTAGTCCTTGTTAATAGCATTCATAGCTATAAACTGGTCCTATAAAGGTTAGTTTGAATTGTCAACTTGATTGGATTAAGAGATGCAAGAGGCTTCTGGGTGTGGCAATGAGGGTGTGTCTAGGAAATGATTAGCATGTGGGATCAAGAACTCAAGTGGAGACCCTCCCTAAGCGTGACAGGCACCATCCAATGGGATGGTGGCTTGAATGGAATAAAAGTTGGAAGGAGGAGAAAGCAGCAGCAGATGGAAGCTTGATTCTTCTTGAATGGGTTCTTGATTGCTGCTGGGATCACATGAGGATATCAGTCTCTCACTTCTTCACTCTTCCCAAGAGGACTCTACCAGTGATTCTCCAGGCAGTGTCCGGAAACCTTCCATGCCGAACTAGGGCACCACTGTTGATCCCTCTTCTTCTGGAGCTTCAGTCTCTTGGACTGCACAGCCACTACTTGCAGCTCTCCAGCCTGCAGACGGCCACTGTGGACTCTCCAGCTTCTGGTAGGGTAAGACAATCTAATAAATCCCCTTTTCATAATCATACTTCCTGTTAATTCTGTTCCTCTAGAGAATCCTGACTAATACACCTCCCTTGTCACTGCTTCATCCCATAAATTATCATAAAGTGTGTTTCATTTTTATTCATTTCTATGCATTTTCTACTTTCCCTTGTGCTTTTATTTATTTATTTATTTTTGGTACTGGGGATTGAACCCAGGGGCACTCCACCACTGCGCCACATCCCCAGCCCTATTTTGTATTTTATTGAGAGACAGGGTCTCACTGAGTTGCTTGGAGCCTGGCTAAGTTGCTGAGGCTGGCTTTGATCCTCCTGCTTCAGCCTCCCAAGTGATGAGATTACAGGCATGCACCACCCCGCCCGGCTTGTGCTCTTTTTTGGTCAGTAAATTGTTTGAAAAATTTTTGCTTTCTACAAATTTGTGAATTTGACTTTTATTTTTTATTATAGATTTCTAACTTCATCCCATTGTCTGTGTAGAAGACAGCCATCTTTAAAATATTTTTAAAAAATCTCCACTCTGTCCCATGAATACATTTCATGAGGGATTGTGACCTAATCTACTCCCAAGAGCCCCAAGTTCTCTTCTTATCACATTGGGGATTAGTTTTTAAAAGATACGAATTGATGGAGTGGAGTATGAGGGGATAGATCAATTGGAATATAGCTCCAGATCTGAAACCCAAAACTCACTTCCTATTGTTTAAATTGCTTTTTGGAAGTATTTCTAGTCACAAGTACTCTACCAGTCAGGCAGAGTTTAAGGACAAAAAAAGTATCAACCAAAGCATGCTGTGGGAATCTAGGAATTTTGCTGCTATCCCCTGCTAAAGTCAGAAGAAAAATGTCTATATTTTAGTGACTTGTATGGAGGCAGAGTGCCTCCCAATGACAGAGACTAAGGGATTATTGGTTTTTGTTGTTGTTATTAATCTCATTAATTGAATTGTTGATGCAATTTCCTTTTAGGATTAAAGCCAACACCACCCAGGCTCCCAGTCTGTTGTTAGAAACTCCCAGGAGGTCAAAGGAACATTAAACCACAAAAAGCTGCTGGCTGTTAAGACCAACTAGGAGAGTGGTACCTGAAGTGAGTCTGAAGACACCATGGAGAAGCCCATTCCCAGCTCTGTGCCATGGCCCTGGAATTCCACAGACCAGGGGCCAGGGACCCAGAGGCCCCCAACACTGAGCTCTATATATCCTGGGCCCTGGCCACTGCCCTTCTATATCCACCCGAATGATGTGTCCTATGACAGCCAAGAGTTCAACTGCGACCTACGTCACACTCCCCAAGGGCGTCCTCGCTGGAATTGGTCGGGAAAAGGTGACTTTCGCAGAGCACACAGCACCTTACACCAGGACACAGTGCCTTCTGTCCTGGACAGCATGTCAGTGACCCAGAAGAAGCCCCCGCTGACTCAGAAGAAGCCTCAGGTGTCCCCAGGAAAGTCAGGGGTCTTGAAGCTGCCCTGCCATCGCCCACAAGATGGGGCTCACTTGGCCTGTTCCCAGTGCATCAGTGAGGGATATCTGCAGCCCAAGACCTCTAAGGGTGGCGACCCTTGTAAGAGTTGTCTTCCCCCTGTCCCTGCCCATCGCCATGGGACCAGCCAAGGCTGCTGGGAGTGGATTCGGGGCATTCTGCACAGGAGTCCCTGAGGCTCCCTGAGTCTGGAACCTCAGGAGCTCTGAGATTTCCACTGCAATCTTTGGTTGGACCAGTGTTTGGAACAGACCACGCTAACAGTAATGCTTGTACATTTCCCAGTACACCATGAAAGTTTCACTTCAGAACTTTTGTGCATTTTTCTTTTGTTTTCTCAATAAAATTGTGCCAAAATGAGAACTTCTTCAGTGTAGTGTGCTCATGATGGGGGATGTTGTGGAATGAAGAGACTCAAGCCTGGGGCTGGGAGTGACAGACCAGGTCGGTGTCTTAGAGGGTCAAGTCTGGATCTAAGAGGGCCCTCCTTCATTGTCCTTGCTTTGCTTATTGGCAGGGTGGCTTGGTGGCATCAGCAAGGTTCAGGTGAGTCTCCAGGGCACTGGTGCAGTGGGGGTTTTTCAGGTGCTGAGTCTCCAAGCAGACACACATCAGCCTTGAGATCCCAGCTTGAGAAATGCTCTTACTGTGTCACCTTGTCATCTGTTACCTCCAAGGTTATGTCAGGGGTTCTCCTGTCACATATCAGTGGACTAACTGCCACCTCTGTCTGTCTTCCTTTCAAATCCTCCTACAACTTTCTGCTTCTTGGGGCTCAGACACTGAGCCCCAGGCAGTTAGGATTCAGAGTCAAAAGGTCAGAGAAGATCAAGCCCAGCCAGGAGAGGGCAGAGAAGCCTCCCAGTCTGGGTCACTGCTCCCAGCACACTTGACTGCACTCCCTGTGAGGTCATTCAACCCACCCCTGCAGCTGGACCTCCAAACTCTGGGCCTAGGTATCACCCCATTGGGATAGATCCCTCAGAATATTCCACCCAGAGCATCAAGCCATCAGGAATGTGCCCTTGAGTGGCCTTCCTGGACCCTTCAGGTTTAAGAAGAAGCAACAATCACTTATAATAGCCAGAATAAGGAATACTTGGTCATTTTTGTGCTTAGGACAATATTCAGGATATCGTCTGTATTCACAAGTTTTTACAGAGTTACCTTGTATTCATGTTGACTTATCATTGGTACCAAGGGGCCTTGCATGATGTTGATGTCCTGTGAAATTGCAGGCATTCAGGAGCAAAGCACCAAGGACTAGCTCTTTGCCACACATGTGAGCATAGTAGAGTAGTGTCCTGCTCATGGATCTCAGGGGTGCTTTTCTCCTTCTCAGGTGGTCTGCCATTATGTTTCCTAAGTTAAGCCTTTGTGTACACATTGGAGCATGAATTCCTTTTGGGTATGAAGTAGTAAAAATAACATGCTGTGGTTGGTGGAAAAAATGTAGTGTCTTTTCAATGAACCATGAGCCTGTGAGGGCTTTCAAACTAAAGAAAGGCTCACAGCTTCAATGAGTCGGGCAGAAGACTGAAAGTAGAAAGATGAGGTCAGGGGAGTGAAATAAAATTGACAAAAGTGGAACAGAGCTCAGTGCTTCAAGTTCCTAGAGTGAAAATGAAGGAAAATAAATTAATTGCAATGAATATGTGGCAACTATTCTGCTATGATAGAATGTGCTAGGGTCTTCTAATATATAACTCTGGGAAGAAAGTGGCTTCAATAAGTTGTATATTTATAGCATCTGGTTGACTAAGAAAGGAAGTGAGGGATGACTTCTATTTCCATCAGAAATTTTACTCCCCTAGTGCATAAGAGAATAAAGGAGCTAAGTTTGCATCAACATATGAGATGAGAGTTTAAGTCCTAAATTTTTAAGTCCAGGTGTAAAAGTTTAAATCCCTGGATTAACATTTACATTTGTATTGGTACTTGCTATTGGCCTCCTGGGTTGAAATTTCACCCTAATCTCTTTTCATGTAGTCTTAGTTTGGCGTTCTTCCTTCATCTCAAAGGGCTTCCTTCCTTCTTTCCTTCCATCCTTCCATGTTGCCTTCCTTCTGTTGTTTCAGATGCTGCACACAACTTTGACAGATTCCAAGCTCCAGGATTAGTTCTGTGATTTCTACTGGCAATACAGCTCCAGACACTTGCTTCCTCCTCCATCTTGAGGTAGTTTGTTCTTCCTGAAACTTTTCTTCTGCTACATTTGCTCCTGGTAATCTGGGGCTGTATTCAGTGATTTCATCCCCTCACCAAGGTTTTATCCAATTCTAACTTCTGATAGATTCTGGCCTTACAACTATATGAGTGTTTCTCCTTGAGTAGGAAATTAAGGATGGTTGCCGACAGTGTGAACCTGGAATCTGGAAAGGAGAGTTCAGATTACAGTGGGTAGCCAGAGTTCTTAACTGCTATAGGCCAAGTGGAACCATAAAGAGATGTTAGGAGGTCAAAAACTTGAAATCATAATTGAAGATTCAGCAAGTGAACAGATTGGGATGAGTAGTAGGGGAGAAAAATTTGTATGTGAATGAAATAAATAGGAAACAAAATACATAAAATGTGGACACTTAATGCCTTTGAGAGTTCTAATTTTTGATAATTGGATATTATCAAATCATTTACCCAAAGGAATGAGGAAAGTGCTGAAAATTATGGAATTCGTTTAAAATTCCCACACACACACACATAATACTAAAAGCTTCTTCAGTAGGAAAGATAAACCTAGGCTCACTAACATTAGATACAAGGAAACTAATAGAAAAGAATACACGTTTAAATGGCATATTAGAAAGTGTTAAAAACTTTCATTACAGGGTCCTGCAACATAGGTCAGCAGAGGAGCACTTACCTAGCATGTACGAGTCCCTGGATTTGATTTCTATTCTATAGAACAGAAGAAGGAATGTTTGTTATAACTCATGTTCTCAAATGAAGGCAAAACCGAGATTCCTCAATACTGGTGGCTTGAATACATTGGGTAGGATCCCTGAACACACAACATAGCCATGTGTACTAACAACTTTAAATATACTGTTTAGACAAAGCAAACTCAAATTACATGAAAATATGCATCTCAATTTCTTTGTACAGTAGGTGAGAAAGATCCCTATTATTGAAGAATAGAGACAAAGAAATATGAAGGACTAAGGAGAAGGATATGAAGGTAAATAGCATACTTAATAGCAAACCAAGAATTAGAAAGCTTGTAGTTGTACATGCTTTCTTTATCCGAAGTTACCATTAGTCAACTGAAGGACAAAAATAAAACAAAATCAGAATTTTGTATTATTTGGGGCAAATTTTAGAAAGCTGAATTTAGAATCAATTTTTTAAATGTTCTTGGATGTAATGTCTAGGTTCAAGAGCTCTTATTAGCTAGAAAATTTTATTGCTACATCCAATCCAAGAGATGGGTACAACTAGAATACAAAAAGGACAAAGGACCTGGTGATGACACTTCTGTGAAGTCATCATTAACAATCAAGTAATTGCTTAGTAAGTATTTCAGTATTTGAACAAAAGAATCTGAGAACTTTCTGGCAGAAAGAAGAGATAAAAGTGAAGTGCAGTGTCAAGACAAAGAAGATACAAAAGGTTAGTAAGGGAAAGGGTTTAATGAAGCTTCAATAGTTTCAAAGAAATTCAATGGAAATGTAATCCAAAGTGCTTTTCATCTGACATGCTTTAATTAGTCTTTTTAAACTGCAAAGAGAAACAGTGAGTAGGGAAAGGACACCTGCTAAAATCTTTTAGAATTTACATGATTCTTATTCTACTACAAGAAAGCATTATTTGATACAAGATGTATTTGTGGATGAATATGCACAGTATACATATTATCCTGATCACATTGTGCTATGTGCCTGTGTTTACAATTCTTCCTGTAGGTTAAAATAGTTTATTAGAATTCAAAATGCCTAATCATCTGTAAGTTGGCACTTGTTAGGCTCTTATCAGCATTGATAAGTGGCATGTTTTATTGCAGTTCCAGACAGTGTTTTGCCAGCTCCCTAAACAGAAGTCCAGCAATAGGTGGGAGAGTGCAGGAAAAATAGTGCCATGTATCTCAATTGATGACCCTGAAATAAGTGAAATTACTAGCTGCTGAATAAGTGTCACTCAAAAGCAGTCCTTGGCTTTTTCTTACACAGCAGGCAACTTTCCTTTTAAATTCTCCATTTCTGTCTTTCCTCCATTCTTTTTTTTTTTTTTTTTTTTGAACCAGGGATTGAACTCAGGGACACTCGGCCACTGAGCCACATCCCCAGCCCTATTTTGTATTTTATTTAGAGACAGAGTCTCACTGAGTTGCTTAGGGCCTCGCTAAGTTGCTGAGGCTGGCTTTGAACTCGCGATCCTCCTGACTCAGCCTCCCAAGTCGCTTGCATTACAGGCGTGCGCCACCACGCCCGGCTCCCCTCCATTCTTTGGCAGCATCAGCCTTAGCAGGTGAATCTCCACTAGGGTCTGCCTGCATAGAAATGACACTAATCATGAGGGTTTCCACAGTGTGGACAGGAAGCCCCGGTTCTTCTGGCTTTTCATAACCATCCTTCTCCTCTCCTGGCTCATGAGGAATAGAAATGCAAACATCGCCATTTTTATCAACATCGGGGTGCCAGATTTCTGTAATGAATTTCATTTTAGGAGGCCAGAGGGGATCATCTTTTGGGAAAGTGAGATGAGCCTTAAAAGCACCACTGAAGTGTGTCTGGAGGACCAATAATAAGGACTTCCCATCGTAGAGATCATTGTCATCTAGTAAACCTGCTGGAAAAGCCTCCCACTGGATTTTTGTTGAGTTCTGTCTTGGCAGTAGCAGAGCTGACTGCAGCTCTGTCATCCTCCCCGCCCAGGGCCAGGCTAGGGCCGGGGCTTCCAATAGGCTGGGGACAGGCTCTGGGGGCGGCTGGAGCTGGGTGTACTAAGGAACCCGGGACTCGCAACTTGACCATGGAAGCCAAGGACGGCGGGGCTGGGGCTGCCGGAGGGGCGCCTCGCTGCTGGGGCGGTTCTGCTGGGTCCGGCTCCTCTCACAGTCTCACGCCCAGAAGCGGAGGGTACCGGGAGGCCCTGGGCACTGGGACTTCGCTTGCCAGCTACCCTCCTTCAACATGCTGGTCTGCCCCCACCGGCTAAGGTTCAACTCTGTGATGCAGTCTGCACTTCTGTGTAGGTTCTTAGAGTACAGTGATAGTAAGTGCCCCTCCTTGGGTCATTCTGGGAAACATTGTGCCTATAAAACCCACGCTGGCTTCTTTCTATCAAACAAGTCACACAGAGATTTCTTCATGAATCGGTTTCAATTCAAGATCATGAGACACTTGATTGTATCTCAGGAAAACAATACCACATAGAAAATGAATATGAGCATCATCTCTGAGGAGAGCCATGCCCTAAAATTTAAAAAAAGTGCAATTCATTTCAATGTGAGATTTGAAAGAGTTAATGATTGTGGAAGTCAGCCAGCTGTGTGTACTACCTCTGTGCAATTGCCCATAGTCAATCCCCATAATGTCTGTAATCCCAGCTACTCAGGAGGCTGAGATAAGAGGACCACAATTTCCAGGCGAGACTCAGTAATTTAATGAGGACACAAGCAACTTAGACTCTCTCTTAAAACACATAACAACAGCTGAGAATAGCTCAGTGCTGAAGTGCTCCAGGTTCAGTCCCCAGTATTAAGAAAAAAAACACATTTAAATGTTAGTTTTGCTTTCCTTTCTTTTCTCCTTTTCTGTCATTTTATATTGCCAGCTTTACTTTTTATCATGTGCTATGCTATGTCTTTCTTTCCATTATTTTCAATACTGAAAGTCCAAGTCGCATAAAGAATTTTAGAGAGTTCTAATTTTGTTTTATGCATTTTTTGCAAGTTTAACCAGAGGAAAGTACATTGTTACAATGCTAATTATTTGGTAGGCATTGCATGTGTGTGTAAAAACAATGGAATTTCCTCCATAAATGAGAGCATGTCTTTTTCTGCAATGATGTTTGTGAAAATAAAATTCTCAAGGTCTGGAATGTTTGAATAACTGCATAGGTGGTCATGACTCATTGTGGATGTTTTTCCTCCTGGAGGTGGTGCTGGGGATTTAATCCAGGGCTTCAAGCACGGTAAAGAAGGCCTTTACCACTCAGCTACATCTCCTTTTATTAATTAATTAATTCATTCATTCATTTATTGGGGGGCGGGACAGGGCCTCACTAATTTGCTGTGGCTGAACTTGAACTTGTTATCCTCCTCCTTCAGACTCTAAGTCCCTGGGATTATAGGCCTGTGCCACTCCACCTAGCCTCCTGCCTTTCTTTATTATGGGGGCTAATCCTCTAGTTTTCCCCAAAATTGAAGAAAATCAATGAGTAGAGGGCAAGGAAGAAATGACTTAGACTTTAGGTCTTTAGAAGTAAGGAAGATCACAACAGAATCCTCTCTCCATATCTGAAGCACAAAAACACTCCAACTTCTCTTTGGCCCTGTCTTCCCATTCCTTGCCACAGATAATTGACACTCAATTAAACTAATGAGAAGAACAAGGCAGACACAGGTCTGATCACACCATTCCTTAAGACCTAGCACCTAAGCTCTTCTAAATGCAAATCCTCTAAATCTAAAACCTAGTGGATTTCAGGGAACAGGAAAGTTTAAAAGTGAATGTCCATGATAATGTAGGCATTGATTTCCCATGGAGCTAAGCCCAGTGTATAGTTATTTGTTTGTTTGTTTTTTAAGACAGGATTTTATTGTGTTGCCCAGGTTGACCTCAAACTCCTGGGCTCAAGCAATCCTCATGTCTCAGCCTCCTGGGTAGCTTGGACTACCAGTACACATCATGGCATCTGCTTATGTTTTGCTAAAACAACCTGAGGAAACTCACATTTGCCATGTGATCCTGCTCACAAGCCTTCAGCTTTGGTGGATCTTGAAGTGCAATCTATGGAGTTTCTTCCACTGACCACAGCCCACCAGGGAAGGATGTGGCAACTGCCTGGACATATCTGAACTAGAGCTGATGTCTTGGATCCCTCAGTTGTCAACTCTGAAGGCCCAACACTAGAGACTTTACTGTGACCTCCTTTCCTAGTTATTGTGACCTGTAGACCATTTAAAGGATATATATTTTTTTGATGCTGGTTCTGTCCCATCCCCTGGAAGGTCACATTCAGTTCTGAAGAAACACCAGAAAGGGCCACCCAACTACACATTCTGCTGGTACATGCCCTGGTATCTCAAAGGACCTTCTGGGCTTCATCCCACAGCTCTGACCTGGGTTCTTGTTTCCTTCCTTCCCCAATCCACCTATCCAGCTTCCCACCCAGATTCACTCACTCAAAATCAATTCCACAAGCAGTGAATAAAGAAATGGCTTTAATCATCATGAAAATTTCAACCAGAATAGAAACTATTAGAATTACAAGTACATCTACAAGAAGAGTGCCTTAACATATTAATTACATGAAGAGTTCTTACTGAGAACCTTTAGCTCATTCAGGAGAGGAAATGCAAAATGAGGGATGATCACCACAGCAGAGACTTCAAGGCTCCTAGGCATGCAGGGCACAGTCCCAGTGCATGAGTCCACAGGGACAGTATGAGGGTCCCCACTGGAGTCTTTCAGGCTCCTGCCTGAGCACTGGGTGACCAGCATCATGCTGCAAGGCATCCGCAAGCCTGGGGTTCCTTTCCTTTCTGGGTGCCTCTGCTATGTAAGCCTCGGTTTTCAGCAGCTTCTGGGGACGACCTGGGCTCCAGGCACTGGCACCTCTTGAGGGGTTCAGGGCCGAGTAGAACCCACTGACGGTAGCGCTTGCCTCTTCCTGGGGTGACTGGAGCTCCTGAGCAGTTTCAGCCACTGGCTCCTGGATGCATGCGTCCCGACCACGTTTCTGGCCCCTCTCAACTCCCAGCTCCTGTGTAATAACAGATTCTGTCAGTACACTACCTACCTCAGTTCCCCAAAGACAGCTCCCTGCCCTGTGCAAGCCCAGTGAGGCAGCTGGCTTACCGGAAAATCCACCTCTCCGCAGCTCTGGAGGCACTGGCAGGAGCAGCGGCTCAGTGCAGGGAAATTATCAAGTGCCCAGGCCCACGCCTGTTCTGGGTTCAGGTCTGGTGGCATGTGGGGCTCTGGACATGCCCTCCTGGGAGTCAGCGATCCTGAGGTTGAGAGGCGGACAGCCATAGCTTCAGCTTCCCTACCAGGCCAACGTGTGTACCTGGTCTAGGAAAAGGAGCAAATGATTCAGTCGGGTGTGGTCTGCACCTTTTTATAGTGTTCTGCCTTGTAGCTGATGTCAGAAACCATCCTCCACTTATGTGGGATGGACCTTCATTTGCATCACAAATTGAGGAACCTGATAGGATTAAGGTGAGGCTGGTATCATTCCTTGTGGGCACTGTTGAAATTCCTTTGTTTTAATTGAATCAGACAGTGAAAGGAAGGATGGTTGGGTGGGGTTGGGATAGGAGGAAAGCTCCAGAACTTGACAGTTTAATTCACTATGAAAATTCTCTTCCTATTTCAGATAAACCTAGATAAATTAGCCAGGCCCAGTGACCTAGGCCTGTAATCCCAGCTGCTAGGGAGAGTGAGGCAGGAGGATCTCCAGCTCAAAGCCAGCCTCAGCAAGAGGGAGCTGCTACACAACCCAGTGAGACCCTGTCTCTAAAATCCAAAAAAATAAAAATAAAAATAAGGCCGAGGATGTGGCTCTGTGATTGATTACTGTGTCTAATTCAGCCTCCTTTTTTTTTTTTTTGGTGGTGGTGGTGGTGGTGTTATAGCAACAGAAAACAGATTAAAATGTTGGTGCTCCCCAGGGAGATTCTCCAGTGAGATTGGGAGAGTCAGCCCCACCCAACCCCAAATCCCCTCCCTACAGCCCACCCCAGTCCCTTCCCCTCCCTATAGCCCCACCCTAATCCCTTCCTGTGCCCTATAAAAGTTGGCATCCAAAGAACTGATGCACGATTTTCCCAGCACACTGCTTTTAGGTGTATGGGTGGTCATCACTGGCCAGCTAAGATAAAGGTTTCTTTTGGGTTTACGTGATTGGCTTGGATGATTTTATTTTCTTTGGGTACAACAGTAGTACTGGTGATTGAATCTTAGGTTTTACCACTGAGCTACATCTTTAGCCCTTCTTATTCTCTGTTTGAGACAAGGTCTGATTAAGTTGCCTAGGATTGCCTCAAACATGTTTTCTTCTCTCAGCCTCCCGAGGTGCTTGGATTGCCCAAATGGGTACTGCATCCAGCAAATTCTCCCCGCATCTGCTAAGAATGCCTGGTTTTAGAGACCAGACTCAGTGGTGCTAGATCATAGTCTTAAGATCACTCAGGCTAGTTCATCCTGGAGCTGGATGGATAAGCTAGGTTGTAAAGCATACATAGCTAAGTAGGGAAATGAGGAAGGGAGTAGGTTGTGTTGAGGAAAAGCCTATGTCTAATGAGAATTGTAATTTTTCTCATCTGTGTCTAGATTTCCTGCATCACAGGGATGTCTGAATTGGCTATGATTTTCCTGCCTAAAGGGCAAATGAATGGAGTTAATGTCACATTATCCATAGTGTTTTTTTCAGGATCCCTAACCTTTTTAATTTAAGTTTGTGCATTCTATCCTGAGTTGTTCCCCTTTATCTACTCTCCCTATTTCCATTGCATACCCTCCCATTTCTATTTTATTTTATTTATTTTATTTTATTTTTTGGTACTGGGGATTGAACCCAGGGGCACTCCACCACTGAGCCACATCCCCAGCCCTATTTTGTATTTTATTTAGAGACAGGGTCTCACTGAGTTGCATAAGGCCTCGCTAAGTTTCTGAGGCTGGCTTTGAACTCGAGATCCTCTTGCCTCAGCCTCGCAAGTACTGAGATTACAGACGTACGCCACCGTGCCCAGTTCTATTTTATTTTAAATGTGTCTTTAGCCAGGTGTGATGAAGCAACTCAGTGATTCAGGAGGCTGCAGCAGGATTGAAAGTTCTCAGCCAACCTCAGCAATTTAGGGACATCTTTCTGTGTCGGGGTGCCCGGGACCCCATCCTCTATTTAGCATGCAAGATGGCGATTGGCAATGTGCCAGCACGGCCACGTTGCATTCCTTAAGTTGCTTATCTCTGAGAAGGCAGCCATTACTGGCTGTTAATGATGCATGTCCTGCGTGTGGTCTACTTATGCTCTTTATCTATAGCATTGTATGTTCATGCGTTGGCCGCATGGACAGTACTCTGATTGGTTGCTTTCCCCTATATAACCTGTAGTTATCTCCCCTGAGGGGGAGAACAAGAGAACAGAGAACAGAGAAACTAGAAGCAGATGATCATCGTGTGAATAAAGCATTTAACCAGCCTACGTGTCGCGTCTCACTGCAGGCACCAACCTCAGCAATTTAGGGACATCTTTCTGTTTTTTTTTTGTTTGCTTCTTTGTTTTTTATTTGTTTATTTTTGGCGTGTGTGTGTGTGTGTGTGTGCGCACATGTGTGCATTTTCTTCTTCTAGTTTAGGAAAAATTTGTTCTTTTTCAGGAAGGATCATCTCACTGTGGCAGGGGCCATGACCTCTATAAGATGGCAGTGTATCTTGGGTGCTTTATTCATCTTGATAACCTCACTGACCAGAAAATCCATATTTAAACCCTCAAGAAAATCCATATTTAAACCCTCACTCAAATAACTCAAGTGCATTTAACTTGAGTTAAAGTGCACTCCATCCATTTTAAGCATGTGTGCAAAAATGTAGCACTTTTTTTGGTCCATGGTCCCTGTGTCAATCCCACTGTTTGGTCTAGGCACACCTACCAACTCCACCATTTTAACACTGGAATGGCAAATAGTGGTTGTTTTTTTTAATTTTTATTTTTTGTTTTTTGTTTCGTTTTGTGTTGTTTTGTTTTTTGGTTAGTGATGACTGAATCCAAGAGTACTTACTACTGAGTTCGTCCCCAAGTCTTTTTAATTTTTTATTTTGAGACAAGGTCTCACTAAGTTGCAGAGTGCCTCCATAAATTGGTGAGGTTGCCCTTGAACTTGGGATGTTCCTGTCTCAGTCTCTGGAGCTGCTGGGATTACAGGTGTGAACCACTGTGTCCAGCTTCATTGCTTCTTAAAAATGACATCTTTCACATACTTGGTGGCCCTTTGGCTATGCATACTCTTGATAGCCTTGGTATTTTGAAAGTGAACAAAAGATTTGACCCTGTTGATTTGCAAGATTTTGTGGTGTTTTGTGCATCAAGACAATAGTGAACCATATTCACAGATCACCTCAGACAAGATATAGGAAGAGGAGTGATTCATCTTTAGGTCATTACATTCTCAGTTGATGTAAAAAGTTTCAGGGGATATATCGAATTTCATTAAGGAGGAATTTTTACATATCCTTTTTTGTTTGTTTGTTTGTTTGTTTTGGTAACATTGGGAATTGATCCCAGGGCTCATGCATGCTAGGCAAGCACTCAACCACTAATCTATACTCAAAGCCCGTATTTGCAAGTTACTAAGATCTTTTTAAATACATTTCATCTGCTGCTTCAAAGTCTGATATAGTATCCTCTGCACTCTCTACCTCTCCCACCAGTCCTGCAGTGGACTTTCAGAATCCTGCTATCCACCATCACAACATTTAATTGTCCCTTGTGAATTTGTGGGAGAATTTCTCTAGGGTAGGTACCCATAAATAGAATTGTTCCATCAAATTTGTATAACCTTTATTTTACTGAGCATTGCCAGATGGTTCTTTTGGGTGAGTGCAGCATTACTTTCCATCAATAGTCAGAGTGGAAGAGTATGTGCACACATTCCCCACAAATACTTGGAATGTCCCAGTATTCTGACATTTGCCAGGAGATCTGTGGCTCTGAAAAGGTTTGCACTGGAACTGATGGCTGCCTGATCCTGTCTTTTCGAATTTCTGAAAATCTCTGTGAGCCAGATGTTACGTGGTTTTGAGAGTCATTCTCTGATGTTCAGCCTAAAATCTGTCGATGCCTTTTGATCACATTGTAAGTTATCTAAATCCCTCATGCTTAAACTGAGTGTGTTCAGTTTCTGTTCCTACAGACAGAAGGAACACACTAGTGCCTTTACATTCCACTTCATGCCTTTACACTTATTACAATCCCTTGCATTTTTAACAACCCCAAAAGAATGGACTTAGCTTTACTCCATAAGATATACATTTCCTACATAAAAAATGTTTAAAATCTTTCTGCTTTTAGGATGGCTTTTCCTAGGTTAATTTTACAGAATTTTTAATTGAGCACAAATATTGGTAAAATAAAAAGTGTCTTTCAAAATTTCATCTTGATATTTGACAGTTTTCCTTTCATATAAGCCTATTAGAAATAACTTGTTTAAATAGAGACATATTCACCTTTTCTATATATGTTAACTGCATTAATACACCATGCAGAGACCAGGGGCAGACGTTCTGCCTTCCAGGCCGCCCACTCCCTGGGGGATATTAAACTGGATTTGTGGAGCTAGTGTCTGGGAGAGGCTGTGCTGGACAGCAGAAGCTGTGTGGAGGGCTTAGAAAACGAAGAATTCAGGCTGTTCCCTGGGTAGATGCAGAATAAATACAGTCTACACAGACACATTTCCCACCTTAGGAACTCCTGCCAGATCATTCTTTCCTATACTTGGTTAGGTTTTTGTTTGAGGCCAGCAGTTGGGGCTCCTTTGGGTGACTCTCCCTGGATGGCTTCCACACCTCTGCTCACCAAAGCAAGAGGAGACCTGCTCTAAGGCTCTGATGTCAAGTCCACAGCACAGCTCAGAATCTGAGCTTTGACTCCAGCCCATGCAGCACTCCTCCATCCTCTCTTCTCCCTTCCCTCTGTCTACAGTTGAGCAAGAAAACCAACACTAATGAGGGCCTTTGAAAACAACATCTATTGCCAATTAGTAAATAAACAAAGAGACCTGTGTAAGTGAGAAATCTTACATTTCTCTGGAAGAGGAAAGAAATAGAATCTCCCTGGGTGAACACTCAGTGCTCCTAGGAATCAGTGGTCATGGACCAGGAATTAAAAATCAGCATATTTCTAGGGAGCCTGTCCCCAGGAAGATAAGGATTTGACCAAGGGAAGCTGCGAGAGCCTGGTTGACTTGCAGCATCTCACTCTTTTGGGGCTGAAGTTGAGTTCTTCTGTGTTGTGGGCATAGGGTTCCAGGCAGGCAGGCCAGTAGAAATAGGAATGGTTCCATGGTGTCTGGGCTCTAGGCAAGTGTCTTTGTGGAGGCCAAAGGCAGGAGCCCAATGGTCTAGAGAGCAGTTCCTAGTAGAAATGTAGGCTGTCCCACCAGGGTTCCTCCCAGCTTAGGATAGAAAAGGGCCCATGGCCCAGAATCTTCTGAGTTCAGTGACAGCTAGGATCTCATTGTGATCTCTGCAGAATCCTGAACCTGCTTCACCCCAGTGTAAAATGCTGGTTTGAGGCTTTAGCCTCTAGATCAGGAGGAATAGTGTCAGGCCTGGGAGAGGAGGTGAAGGTCTGAGTAGCTGCTCTGCATTTGGATGTTTATTAATGGCACTCTGGCACAATCCCAAACTAGAGTTCATTAGGTTGGGCGATGATGGTACCCTCTTAGGCAAATTGCTTCAGAAGGCTGGGTCTGATGAACTTAGGTTGAAAACCAACCCTCTACTGCCCTATATAACTAAGAAAAATACATTTAAAAAAAGGGAAAAAAAGAAAAACCTTCATCTTGGATGCAGTACACAAAATGAAATTGGTATCAGTTGTTAATTAGATTAAGATTAAAATATTTCACAAAGGTTCACTTATTATGAAACACCAGACACTCTGGTTCCTTTATATATGTGGTATCCCATGTTCAGGGCACTTTCTCAGGGCATGTACCTTCTGCTTTCATGAACATTTAATTACTGATCCCAAATCAAACCACAAATTGTGTTGCATCTGAGACTGAAACTTGGGACGTCTTGGGGAGGAGTGTTGGAGAGAAGGTGGAGATCAATTCTCCAGTCTTGACTCTGATTCTCAGCTGCCTGCTTTGTTTCTCTGCTGATGAATTCCTAAATTACAAGGACTAAGGGAATGAGACAGATGGGGGGAGGGAAGGAAAGAGAAGGAGAAGAGGCTTTAGACTTTAAATATCTAATAACCAAATTTGGTTCAGATTCACATTCTTGTCTCAACCTTTTATAGACTGAAATGTCATTTAAATCTTGTAAGTCACAGGTGGTGGTCATTCTTCAATCTGGGAAGTGAGAACAAAAATTGTTAATTTCAAAAAGTGACTTTTAGGATTTTAAGACCTAGGTCAGTCAGGCACAGTTGTGGCACACACCTGTAATCCCAGCAACTAGGGAGGCTGAGGCTGAAGAAATTAATATTTGAGACCAGGCTGAGTGACTGAGAGAGATCCTGTCCCAAAATAATGAAGAAAAAAAAAAAGTTGGGGATGTAGCTTTGTTCTATAGTGCTCTGTCTTCCATTTCCAGTACTGGAGAAGAAAAAAAGAAATAGAAGTAAAGTGACAATAATCCAACTAAAAACCTTTGAAGAGATAGAATCATTCTTATGCAATCATAATATTACACTAGAAACAATACCCCAATGTGGTTTTGCTAACTGTGGCACTTTGAAAATCTCCCTAACGTAAGAGGATCTTTCACAATCTTGTACCAGATCCACTTTACTTTTATTTTCTTTTTGAAACAGGGTGTTCTAGAAATTTCCAAGGCTGTTCTAGAACGTGAAATCCTCCTACCTCAGCCTCCTTAGTAGCTAGGATCATAGGCATGGCCCACTGCTGCCTGGCTATCAGGTTCACTTAAAAATTATCAGAAGCATACACATATTTAGCATCTTATAGGACCACAGTCTACTCTGTTTAATGATCCTTTTCCCTTCAGCGTCATAAACTGCATTATTATTAATTAAGTATATACAGGGTGTTTACCTTTGTAGGTATTATGAAAATAGTACCAAACATGGCATGTTATCTCTCAAATGTGGAATTTTTTAATAACTTTACTTGAATGTAGAATATTCATTATTATGAACTGTGAGTAGGTGAGGATAAGATGGAAGAAGAGTGGATGGATGTGACAATGCACTCTGTATGTATGTTTGGAAATATAACATGAATCCCTTCAATATGTACAGTTAATATGTGTCAAAATATAAATTAATTTTAAAAGCACACATTTATATAAAATTATGTAGAAAACTGATTTTTTCTTTCCTATGGGAGCAGATGCAGAATTCTGCAGTCCAAGATCTCCACCTGGACCAGGGCTGGAGGTAAATTCCCCACCTTGGGAAAGCCTTGAGCAGGCAAGAACCCAATCCATTTACCTGAGGGCTGCTGAGAGGGATTTTGAAAGGCACAGAAATTACATTATGGAAAGGATTGAAGGAAAACCTCTGTCTAAGCACTTTCTGGTCTTGGCAGTCCCAAGGTCCTGTGGTCCTAGTCCCAGTGGATCAGTGGACACAAAAGTACAGAAGGGAAGAGGAGCCTGCTGGAGGTGATGTGTGCCCCACCCCCAGCCCCCAGGGACATTCTCACACTCTCCTCCTGTTTCGTGATCTCTGAAACCCATTTCTGCTTCAGATCCACTGCCCTGTGCTGCCAGACCCACACAGGAGCCCTGCAGTTTCACACCTTCCTTGGTTTTATTAGAAAGGCAAAGTGTGGAGTGGTGCCCAGATTGTGAATGTGGAATATGCAGCTCCAGCAGTGTCTTGGTACAGGGACACTTTCTTTTCTGTGCCTTTCATTTCCTAGATCTTTAAGAAGTTTTGCAAATCAAATCAGCGTCATTTGGTCTCTGATAACAACGAGATTTGTCTTAATGGGTGTTATCGAATGTGAGAAAATATTTCTCCATGACATTTTATTTCCTCTTCAAATAAAGGGAAAGGTAAGTAGTCATTTCATGAATTTATTCAGTTAGTTGTAAAGCTGGAGAGCATAACACTCAGTGAGAGGGAAAAGGAAAGCCGACCACCCCAACCCCCCTCCCCCGCCAACCAGGCCTTTGTCCATTTGCCTTAGGTTAAGTTCTGATTTGTCTCTAGCCATCTCAACTTCATGGGTTACCAGCACCAGATTCTCCCTGGGGCCCTGGCTACAATCCTACCCTTATCTTTCAGAATCCAATAAGTGAGTTATCACCACATGTATCATGGAAAGTACTTAATTTGTGATGCAAAATTGAGATTTTCCCCTTCTTCTGGATTTATTTAGAGAAAACTGGAGGGCAAAATGAAAGGCACAGGGTGGAAGATGACAAAGAATCTTCCCTTGAGAGGGAAGGAACTTAATTTTGAATGTCAAATGAAAACGTGTAAAAAATGGACTCATTTTCCTGCCACAGAGATGTGAAAACACAAAGACTCTTGATCTCCCATTATTCAGAGTTGTTTTGAACCTTATGTAAAGGTGTTTTAGGAAATAGAGAAAAATGTCTAAAGCTATAAAGTAGGGGATAGTGATTACTAATAAGGTGTATTTATTAATCACTAAAGGCCACTGAAATTACAACGTTCCTGAGATGTGCATGTTTCCACTGCCTAAAATAAAATTTAATTTCTCACATCATCAAAACCCCAGAGAATATTCAAACCTTGAAGGGCGGGTGTTGGAGATCCACGGTGCTGAAATCAAGTGTATCTGGTTGATCCAAAGCAGAAATCCAGGAGCTTAGAGCTTTGTTTGTATTTCCTGCCTAAGGGGCATTCAAACCACACCTCCTCATACCCCACCAAGCAAAGATCTTCTCTTCCCTTCTTTTCACTGGCCAACAGCAGGGTCTGATTTGTGAACGGAAAGTAGAAAAGGCTTTTTTTGCCTTCCCTCTTTCTGCCCCGTGAGCTCCAGGCAGGGTTGCCTGCGGTTTTTAATCTCCTGGCTACTCTGCGGTGTCCCTGTTGAGGGCTTCCCCTGAGGGCTGGTTAGACCTGCACCCTCAGGCTCCACCCAGACCAGCTGAATCCGAACCTCTTGTTAAAGTATGAGCAGGTGATTCCTTTTCACCTTAGATCTTGAGGAGCGCTCTGCAAATCGGCTCCTGGGAGGTAGGAAACCATTTTACAAAGGTGTGGCATCCTCGCTGCACCGCCCAGAACCAGGATTCTGCAAGGCGCAGAGCAGCCCCCTGCGCAGCTGCTGCCCAACTGCACTGAGGATTGGGGCCAGCTGAAGTCAGCGTCGCCTCCTGGAGATACTGTCCTCTCAGGCCACTGTGCCTGATGTTACAAGAGAGGATCAGGCTCGCAGTTCAGTTTGGGATGCGGTGGGCGACCAGGACCACGTCTAAGGCCCAGGAAAGCTGTGCTCCTCATTCCCAAGCCCAAAGGCAGTCGGGGAAATCTGTCCTCCCAGTTCAGCCACCAGGACCACTTGGGGCTGTCAGAGCCTCAGGGCCTTCTCTTGCAAATGGGCAACACAGTGCTGGCCTGTGACCTCAGGGTGAGCTTTCTCCCCCTCTTTGGGGTGCGCAGCCAACTGCAGGTTTCCCTGTGGGGCCCTCTTCCTTCTCCACCTGTCTTGTCTCTCCTTTCTGAGTGTCAGAGCAGTTACCTGTTTGTTATTTGGAATCATTATGGGACCAAATGTCCATGATATTTTATACACAAATCGAAATCGTTTGTTTCCTTGTGGTCAGATATATTTAAAATTCGAATCTGGAGGCAGATACATCCTTGTGTGAAAATAAAAACTTTTAGTATGAATGAATGTGAATTTTGGTTTTTTTTTGTTGTTGTTTTTGGTGGTACTGAAGCCAGAACTGGTTAGGTAGTTAGTGCAGAAATAAAAGAAATCGGGTCAAATCGAGAAAATGGAGGACATGAAAATCACCTGCATCTGGAAGTTGGAGGCTGCCCTGGGAAATGGAATATCAAAGATCTCCAGAGCCCATTGATAACCAGATTTACCTGCCCTTATCGAGAACTATAGGCAAGGAGTTGCTAATTAACACCCGCTGGGACATTACCTGCTATGGCTTCAGCCCTCCCTCTGCCCATCTGCTTCACCACTTTTGCCACTCACCTGCAAAAGTGGGCCTAAACAGAGAGGAAGAATATGAGGGGGGAAGGGAACAAGAGAGTAAAACTTATAAAAAGGACAGGATTTACTCGCCACATGGATTCTGCCTTTGGGTCCCCTTCTTCCACCCGGGAGAAGTCTGCTTTTACTTTTCTTAAATAAAACTTTATTTTCCACTCTGCACTTGCCTCGGTCTGCTTCTATGGCATTATTCTTCAACACCTGAGGAAGCAGGACTCGGCACCAGTAACAAAGGGTAACAGTTCTGTCCTCACTGGGAATGTCAAATTTTTATTGTAGTTTTTCTGCTTCTATTAAGCAATTTTATTCTTTTAATGCATGGGATGTTGATTAATTTATTCATGAAATGAATTCACTTTGTTCATCAAATACATACACATACATATGTGTGTGCTTATATATGTGTGTGTGATATATATATGTATATGTGTATATATATATAAATATATATATATATAAAACTGGACCCAGTGATGTTCTTCTACCACTGAGCTACACATCCAGCCCCCTACCCCATTTTAATTTTGAGGCAATGCCTGTGGTCCCCAGGTGCCCTGGAACTAGCCTTCCTCCTGCCTCATTCTTTTCAGCAGATGGGATTACAAGGCTTGTGTGCCACTGGGCCCATCCATATAAATTTGTTTTACACAATTCACATCTGTATATTTTCACTTCAGACCAAGGAATATCTTTAACTCTCCTCTTTCTTTGTAGCTGCAAGCTTATGACACAAACAAGTCAAAACCAAAATGTTCAGCATGGCCTGTCTCCCATGTGCTTTTTAAACAGCTGAGGGTCAGGAATGAGACACTTCTCTTATCCGGATCCTCTGTATTCATTCATTCACACACACTATCATGTCATGTAACAGAATTGTGCTATTAGGAAAAATTGGATAACACCACACATAGAGTTCTGCCCTCAGGCTGCTTACTCCCTCACCTCATCCACCATCATCCCTGGAAATTCATTTATTTCTTGGAAGGAATCAAGATGCTTTTTCAGAGTCGTTTTTTCTTGTAGCTGCATTGGGATCAGAGGATGATGTTCCAAGGGTTTTTGTTACATATTCCAGTACTTGACTCCCCATTCATTACCTCATTTCTAACACAAAATGGAGGTTTGGAAGGAAACTGGGAATGAGGTGAGGTACTGGAGTTATATGAGGTCATTAAGGGTGTGGTTCTTGTGATTGTAACTCAGCTGTAGCATCTTTTTATTCTTTGCCAAGGAGCAGAGAGGGGAGTGAGCTGAGATGCAAGAGCAAGTTAGGAGTCCTTGGTCATCCTGGCAGGTGTCTGTGGGGGGAGGGACCTATTTAAGCTCACAGAGGATGGGTGGGGATGGGTGAGGGGGGCCAGTCAGGGACTAATGTCGTCTTGTCTCCAGACCTGTCTCCAACCTGGATGGTTTGAGAACACAGGAAGAGAAGCTAACCTTGTAGGAGAGTTGTAGGAGCTTGTAGGGAAAGGATCACAGGAAACAATGATAGAAAAACAGAAAGTTGATAAGCATGGTGGGAGTAATGACACAAAAATCACTGCATTTCCCTGGAGGGGTGTTCTCAGTCCTTCCTAGCATCAGAATCACTTGGGGAGCTTAAAACAAAAAGCCCGGAAACCAGGTCATCGATCACGACATTATTTGGGGGTGAGTGTTGTGATATTTTGGATACATTTTTATTAACTCCTGTGAGCACATTTTCTCACTTGATACCCTCGGATAACAAATTTCTTCCCACTGAGGACTAAATCATAGCACACGCACGGACGTTCTCACATTCAGTTGTGATTCGGTTTTTCCTATGCTAGCGCAGCAGCTGGAGTCCAACACTTACTACAGGGCTGTTTTGCTGCATAGGATTAACATTGGCTGACACGCCAGCGACTACCTCCCGCGAGCTCGCGCTCTGCCACATGTCCGCATAAGCTGGAGAGAAGCAGGACCTGGTTCTTGCCTGCAGTTGTGATGGCGCTGTCGCCTGGTTTTCCAGGTGATGCCTTCTCTCCTCTGGCTTCTGAACAGTGGATACAGTCGCTTCCACAGATTCGTTGAGTTCTCGGCGGGTTCAGCGGAGAGATTGCGATTGGCTTGTGGGAACCTGACGGAGCACTTCACCCCTTGGGCCGGCTTACTGCAACCAGGCGGGAGAGGCTCTGTCTGCAGACGTGGCTGGCAGTGCAGGTGTTGGCACGCAGGTGGGCGGCCCTAGTAAAGGAGCAGAAAGCCCTGGGATGAGTGGGGAGCCCGACCACACCGACAGGTGTACCATCGAAGAGAAGCTGAATCCCGCCTTTCGGTTACAGGGACCCCAGCAGATGAATGGACTGCGCTCAGGACGGGCACCTGTGCTGACAGCCTCTCGCCCCCTGGACAGCAGCACAGGTTTTGCCCGTGAGACTCGCCTTCTTCCTAAGGGCAGCTCCTTAAGCTGTGTTCTCCAGTTTCTCTTGCTTCAGTTTACCCCTCGACCACTGGGATGCCTGGTGCAACCGGGTTTTCTCCCCATAGGGGCCCAAGGAGGCTTCAGCACCGTCCTTCAGTAGATGAGCGAAAAGGGAAAGTACTCCTCAAGTCTCGGTTAGCGCTTTTTCCCCAGAAGCAGTCCGAGCGTTTGCGACCTTCTGTTGCCACCTAGTGGGCAACGAGCGTCAGAGCACCACCAGGCCAGAGGCTGTAAGACCAGGGTGAAGCCCCCAGGGAAGGAGGCTTTACTAAGTGGGGTCCATATTCCTTTGCCTGATGGCAGTTTCCTACTGAAACGAGGTTCTGCGGGATCTTAAAATAGTTGCCTTCTTCTCTCTACCGTTTCTATTATCCCCTCAGCGCAAGCGGATTTCTCGGATCCCTCGGCTTGACATTTTCTGTAATCCCTAGCTCCAGGAGTGAACTCCAAGCCCTCCACAACGCTGCCACCACGAACTCACCCTTAGTCTTTAAGAAGACTAGGGCCAAATGGTGGTTCCATTCCAACTTTTTTGAGGAATGTCCATACTGCTTTCCAGAGTGGCTGCACCAATTTGCAACTCCACCAGCAATTTACAAGTGTGCTTTTCCCCCACATCCACGCCAACACTTATTGTTGCTTGTATTCCTGATAAGAGCCATTCTAATTGGAGTTAGATGAAATCTTAGGGTGGTTTTAATTTGCACTTCGTGCCTGACCTAATCGCTGCTCTTTAGGCTGTGTTCTCCAATTTATTTTGCCTCAGTTTTTCCACAGTTCACATTGATGCCTGGTGCAGCTGGCTTTTCCCCCCTATTTGGGGCCCAACTAGACATCAGCAATGTCCTTCGGTAGCTAAAGGAAAAGAGACAGACGATTTCTTTGGACATGATCCGTGCTTTTCCAGTCCGGAGGTTTGCAACGTTCTGATGCCACCCAGTGGGCCCCAAGCTTCAGAGTGCCAAGAGGGCAGAGGCAGTACGAAAAGGGTGAAGACTGTAGGGAACAAGGCTTCAGGAAGCGGGGTCCATGTCTCTCCACCTGATGGCAGTTTCCAATTGAACTGAAGTTTCACAGAATCTTAAAATATCTGCCTTCTTTGTCTTCATTTTTTTCCTTTATCCGTAACTCCCATGCAAGTGTGTTTCTCGGATCCCTCAGCTTGGCATTTTCTGCAACCCCCACTCCAGGGGTGTCTTTCAAGCCCACCCCTAAAAACCTCGAACTCACCTTCACATTGCCAGCATCTGGCAAAATGCCTGGTGCTTAGGCATTATGCAAAGTTTGTGGAAGAACAGAGCAATTGGCATGGTGACAATAGAGATGACTCCTAAGCTGATGTCTACTGATCACCAATAGAGCTGGACAGGGACCACTCTGCTCTCCTCTGCCTCTCTATAACCAGCCTTGTGATTCTTAAGTCTGAACTCTGAGACCTTCCCTGACTCAGCTCCAAGTCTAGAGCCAAACCCAGCTTGGCAGTCCTGAGGTCTGGACTGCAGCTTAAAGATCCTGCTTCCTATTTCAGGCTAAGACTCTGACCATGCATGGGAAATGAATATTCAAGATAGTTTAACATTCACAGGATGGAAAAGGAGGAAAGTTCATATAACATAAAGGAGACTAATAAATCTAATGGACCCTCTTGTAACTTGCATAAAGTTTTTCAGTCTTTCTTAAATAGAGTCCTTTCCCCCGCCTCCAATTAAATAAACTTCCTCCTCCACAAAATCTGAATATGCTGCTAGTTGAACTAGTGAGTGTCAAAAGTGTACCTGGGAATTTCAGGATATAACTGTCAAAGAGGTGCTAGGGAGAGGGGAGAGGAAAAGGAACTACAATGACATGATGGGAAAGGGAGTGGAACTGGATTGTCTTTGTGCTAAAACTCAGAGCTCAATAGGACCTGAGAAATTGCCCTATGCCTCATGCTTTCCTTCCTTTCTCTTCTGCTTCCTGACCTGCCCACTGGATCTCTTTGTGCCCACCCAGGGTCCCCCACAAAGGTGCCCAAAAGGGACTGTTATTTTCCAAGAGGTTTGACTGGTGGCCCCAAGTGGTAAGACTGGTAACAAGGTGAAGAGGTACCTCTCCCTGACACTATCAAGCTACCTTTCTACTGCCCTAGATACAGAAATGGTACTGTTTCACTTTCTCACATTCAAAAGGGTATTTCTTATTATGTATTGCAGTTGTATT
The DNA here is from genome assembly GCA_020662805.1 of Glaucomys volans. Classification (NCBI taxonomy): domain Eukaryota; kingdom Metazoa; phylum Chordata; class Mammalia; order Rodentia; family Sciuridae; genus Glaucomys; species Glaucomys volans. The sequence goes on from JAJEJO010047879.1 coordinate 49,316, forward strand.
CAATCATGGGATGAATAGTCATATTCCTTGGGGAATTTAAGAAGTTGCCATATAATGAAGGTTTATCAAAATGTTCTATTTACAAATTTATTGTTTATTTCTTGTTTATATTTCTTTTTTTACTAAAAATATTTGTTTAAAATATTTATTAACATTTAATAAATTAAGCTTGACAAAGTTAAATTCTTGTTCTTAAATTTAGAAACTTTTGAACTTCAAAAATATATATCCTTTATTATCTATCCTATATAATTGTCCTTTTTTATATATACTTACTATGTTTTCTCCAAATGTGATGCCGGCTCTCATATTTCATCAACAAATGTAGATAGTTCAACAAAGTTAAATGTATCAATTTTAACATTGACATCCACTTGATGATATCTGATTTCTATATTTTGTCTATGAAATTTTGTGATTACAATGTCATAGATTGTGGTGATGTAGAAAGAAGCCACCGAGGCATATCCTCCAAAGGCTGCGGAAGGGCATAATCCTTTGCTGAAAACACGGGATTCCTACATGCTCGCTGGAGAACACTCGCGAGTGGCCTGACCCGCCTGCGGACATATGCCCCAGGTGAGCTTCACTCTCCTCACCTTTCTCTCCGCCCTTTGGTAAACTGTGTGACTCCTCATTGGGCCATCTTCACAGATTATCAGGTCACACCACTGGTTCTTTGTTCTCGGACTCCCCTCATCTATAAAAGTGCTGTAATTCTTTGAATAAATTTGAGACTGGTCTGGAACTTGCTCTCCCGAGGGCGTTGGTTACCTCGTCGGCCTTACCCCCTCCAGAAGGGACAAAGACCCACAGGTTGAGGCCTAGTCAAACAGTGACAATAGGCCTAGACCAAAACTAAACTGTTACAACATATGGCGCCCACCTGCGGGGCCCTTCTTGGAGAAGCGCGTCGCGGAAGCCCCTCTCGTCTCTGAATCCTGAGACCCCTGAAAAGTGCAGCGCTGCAAATTGCTTCTGTGACTGAGCCGTGAGCTGCCTGCGAACCGCCGAGTCGCTGTCCAGCTCAGGCACCCTTGGAGAAATCCCTCTGATCCCGTTCCCTCTTCGGCTCCAAGGAAATTGTGGTTTCTGGGTAAGTGCACCTTCTAACATGGGTACCATACCTTCCCGCCTGAAGGAATCCCAGGTGAAAGCGTTATGTGTCCTTGTTAGAAGTAGGTTCGTTAGGGTAGAGGAGAAAGAAGTGCAACAGGTCTGGGAAGTAATTCTTAAACTAGCACCGTCCACAACGGACGATAATTTATGGGACCCAGACTATTGGATGGCTATTATTTCTCTCGCCCGAGGGGCAGAGACAAAAGATAAAAGTTGCCATCGAAATTTTTTCCAATTGTGGATGCTGTATTAGCATCTTTGCAAGGATTGCCAGAACCTAAAACTGCTGGTCTTAATGAGGCTTTAACTGCGACTGTAAGCACGCAGACGCAAGATGCGCCTCCTGATCTTGAACGGGACGCCAACTTTACAAACTTTGCTGGCAGCCCCGAAGGAGAGGAAACAGCAAAAACTTTTCAGCGGGCTTGCAGGTCACTTCAGACCCCAAACAGGCAATTACCATGTCTGTTGGTTTGCTCATCCCAGCAAGAGTATAAAAACCAGAAAATTAGCCCTCTGGCACCTTATGATGAGTTAGAGCAGTATGGAGAAACAAGGGAAGGTAAAAATGTAACTCTCCATCCTCCTGCTGCGGATTCACCCGCTGCTGTTCCTTTAAGAGCTGTAACTTTTCCTTTTGAGGATTATGCTAACTCTCAGCTTGGCGGATTTACAGGTCACTCTGACCTTGCCTTGCTGCAGCCAGCACGGCGCATGCTGGCACCAAACCCTTCCTTGGCGCGGGAAGAGAACAAAAGAAGGTTGAGCACTGAGGAGATAAGGGGAGAACAACCCCCTCCCCCAAGGCAGCCACAGGTTTTGGCGCAAATGGGAACAAAGGGCCATAAGGTCAGGGTCCCCACCCAGGAGCAGAGGCCGTACCAACAGATCTCTGCGGAGCTTAGAGAGCCACCTACTGGCCACTGGGCGACATTTTCTTCTCAGCCAAATCCCACCCGGGACTCCAGTAGTCCTTGGCAGCCACACTTCGCTGCTTTATGCAACCAAAGAGATCGTGCCATGCTCTCCAACTCTTCCGGAGCAAATGAATTTGTAGAAGCTTTTCCTGTCAATGTGAATCCTACGTTAGCTAATCCAATGAATTGGAGACCTCATCCTCAAGAAACCTTTAAAGCCTTACGACAGGCTGCTAAAGATGATGGTCCTCACAGTCCATGGTTTGAACAGCTGCTGGAGCAAATTTCTTTAGATCTTAATTGTCCAGCTGACTATATACAATTAGCCCATGCTGTTCTTTCTCCCGGAGATTTTCTCTTGTGGAAAGCAACTTATCATGACGAATGTGAACAGCAGGCAGAAAGAAATCAGAATACAGGAGTGCCAATAGATGCTGAGTATTTACGAGGTGAAGGAGTTTATAGCTCTCCTGTGGTGCAGGCACAGGGGTCAATTCAATACTTTGAACAAGTCCGGCTATGTGCCTTGAAAGCCTTTAAAAGGTTACCATCCAAGCATGATGTGCCATTACCAAAACTAATACAAAAGGCTAATGAATCTTTTCCAGAATTTGTTGCTAGATGCACGGAGACTGTGGAGCGCAAAGTGCAGCACCAGCAAGCAGCAGAAGCTCTCCTAAGGGAACTGGTGTATGAAGGCTGTACTACTGAGTGTAAGAAAGCAATTAGCTATTCCCGTAATGCTCCCATAGGGGACTGGATTCTTGCCTGTAGGGATATAGGTACCCAGAGCAATCAGGCATCATTGTTAGCAGAAGCACTCTCTGCTAACCTACAGGTTACTACTCCAACTAATAGACCTGTAGGGAATTTATCACCCACTATATGTCGAAGCTGTGGAGGAATGGGACACTGGGCTCGACAGTGCCCTTCCAAACCACGTGCATTAAGGAAGCCCTCATCAGTCTGTCCTAGGTATAAGAAGGGATATCATTGGGCTCGAGATTGCCATTCCAAGGCTAATGCTGACAAAATACCTTTAAATGGGAAAGGGGGACAACCCTCAACCTCCAAAGTAAGAGGGACCTCCCATCCTCAAATAGTGTGGACTATTCCTATAAGCCAGAACAAAGCCCATTTGGAATTAAAGTTAGATGGAAAACCCTTTAAAGGAATTATAGACACCGGAGCTGATGTTTCAATCATCCGGTCAGAGGAAGCTAAACAAATGCCTTGGAAGCTAATAGAAGGACCTGTAGTCTCAGGCATTGGAGGACGCCAACCATCCAAAAGGCCCTCTAAGCCAGTTACTTGGGAGGATCCTGATGGAGAAACAGGAACAGTCACTCCCTTAATAGTTAACAACTTGCCAAACAATTTATGGGGTAGAGATATTTTGGAGGACATGGACGCAGTTTTACCGACTGACAATCAAGCGTTCTATGATGATGTTATAGTCCATGATAGAACAGGAATTTCAGGGAACCACCCCCAATTCTAGGAGCCACTGTTCTGCCTCTCAAACCTGATCCCATTCGATTATAATGGGATACTACACAACCAATATGGGTAGAACAGTGGCCTTTACCAGAAGAAAAGTTGCTACAGCTACGAGTCTTAGTTCAAGAGCAATTAACACTGGGTCACATAGAACCAACCTTTAGCCCACATAATACCCCAGTGTTTGTTATACAAAAAAGAGATAAAACTAAATGGAGACTTTTGCATGACCTAAGGGCTATTAATAAACACATGCAAAAGATGGGGACATTACAACCTGGACTTCCCCATCCGTTATTCCTAAAAATTATTATGTCTCTATTTTGGACATAAAAGATTGTTTTTTCTCCATTCCTCTGCATCCAGAGGACCGTCCATACTTTGCCTTTACGGTACCAGCAACCAATAACAATTATCCTACTGATAGGTATCAGTGGACTGTCTTGCCTCAAGGAATGAAAAATAGTCCTACTATTTGCCAACATTATGTAGCTCATGCTACTAAGCCTTTAAGAGGTTCTGCTTTAATTATTCATTATATGGATGATGTGCTGGTAGCACACCCAGATCAAATTTCCCTAAAAAGGACAGTTGAAACTTTAATATCAAACCTGCAGGTGATAGGCTTAAAAGTGGCACCTGACAAGGTTCAGACTGTCCCACCATTCACTTTTCTAGGATATTCTATTCAAGATAAAATTTCCCCTGCAAGACCTAGGTTGCTTATTAAGGATAAATATACATTAACTGAACTACAACAATTATGTGGCAATATTAATTGGCTACGTTCTTTTCTGCACTTGTCATCCAGTGACCTAGACCCATTATTTCAAATGCTAAAAGGGACTGATCTGTTAACCCCTAAGCCTCTCTCAGTGGAAGCAAGATCAGTGCTAAACCTAATCACAAAACAAGTGCAATAATTAGAAGTAAACAGGTTTAAAGGAGAAGTGCCTATAGAAGCCTACATTATTCCTACTAAAGGAGCACCAGTAGGCATGTTGGCACAGGAAGCCCAACCTCTCTTCTGGGTACACTTGTCCTGGAGTGCCACCCAGAAAATAACTCCAATCTGCGATGCAATCCTATCTCTAGCCATAAAAGCACGCAAATTATGTATCCATTTATATGCCACAGAACCTGACCTCATTGTCATGCCCTTTACTAAAGATCAATTAGAAGGTATGGAACTAAACAACTTTTTATATTATGCTTTAATAGCAGGCTTCCCAGGACAGTTAAGTAATCATTACCCAAAAACTCAAATATTTAAAATGCTTTTTAATTTTCCTTTATCTGTCAATGGACAAGCCTTTTCAAAGAATCAAGCAATACCTAACGCTGATCTAGCTTTTACAGATGCCAATAAGACTACTTGGGGATTTATCATTAAAGGATCAAATCCTCAAAGGAAAAGAGGTCTTCATGGAGGCTCAGTTCAATTAGGAGAACTTCGAGCTCTCATTGAAATGTTACTACAAAATCAAGAATCTTCTTTAAATATATTTCCAGACAGTAAGTATGTGGTACAACTTGCTAGGCAATTACCTTTTGCCTTATTCAGGCCTCAAGACACACTCTTGGATAAGCATATCTTGCAACTACAATTGTTACTGGAAAATAGAAAACACCCTTGGTATATTCAACACCTTCGATCTCATTCTCAGTTACCAGGCATGCTGGCACAAGGAAATGAAGAAGTAGATAAGTACATAATGACTGTTAACTTATCTCCCTTGCAACAAGCCAAAGAGCTGCATGCCAAGTTTCATCTCTCTGGAACTGCCATACATAGATTATTACCTGACCTGACGCTTGCATCCTGCAAGCACCTAGTAAAGGCATGCCAGAAATGTAGTCCTTTACTTCCCTTGGGTCCATTGCAGCCCCAAGGTACACTGCCACGTGGACTTACTCCTAATAAACTCTGGCAAATGGATGTTACTCATTATGCTCCCTTTGGCAAATTAAAATACGTGCATGTGGCCATTGATACGTACTCAAAAGCCATATTTGCCTTGCCAATGTCGGGAGAAAAAGCGAAACATGCTATTAATTTCTTAAAACATGCTTTTCTCATTCTTGGAGTGCCTTGGTCCATTAAAACAGACAACAGACCTTGCTATGCTGCCTCTACTTTTAAAAATTTTTTAAAGAGTTTCAGTATTGAACATGTCACAGGTATACCCTATAACCCTCAAGGTCAAGGAATTATTGAACGAGCTAATGGAATACTTAAGCTTCAGTTTAAAAAAGAAGGGGGGGGGATACACCCCTGCCTTCTCCTTTAAATTTGACTGTTCAAGCGCTTTTTACGCTAAATTTTCTCACCTTTGATGATAAAGGTCTCTCTCCTATTCATAAGCACTGGGGTGCTCTAATACCACCCCCAACTCCACTGCCATTGGTTCGGTGGAGGGACCCACTAACTAACACATGGCATGGTCCACACCCATTGCTAACCCAGGGCAGAGGATTTGCTTGTGTCTTTCCAAAAGCTGCAGAAAAGCCTCTGTGGGTACCGGCCAGGAACGTTCGTCCTTATGTCCAAGCCCCCGACTCATCAGATGGAGAATTTGTCGCTGAATGACCAGCGCCCTCAAGGAGGTGGACCACATCGTCCTCTGAGAACAAGATGCCACCGCCACAGCCACCGCCGTTTGCAAAACATCACATGAGGAGAGAAGGAAGAACCTCGCAGAACAAGCAGTGACCATGGCTCCAGATGCGAATCCAGGAGCTGGGACTTTATTTCTTTTAATGTGCGCTATTATTACTGCTAATTCGAATGTTGCTCATGCCGTACCCACTTCCTTAGATGCTCGAGTTCAATATAACATATGGGTTCGTTTGGCAGAGGTAGTTAATACTTCTGAGATTTGCCTTCGCCAAGATATTCATATAGGTATGATTTTAGGCTCATGCCTTCTCCCAGTCTGCCATCCTGCGCAGGAAATAGCTAATATGACTATATTTTCCAACTTTAAGAAGAACCTCTCCTATAAGGACTCATATGATTGGGGTCGTCCCCAGTCCGCAAAACCTGCTAATGCAATGGAGCTGCTCACCCCCATTGTTGCCTTTAATAGTGATGACACCTGTGCAGAGATCCAAAATTGTAAAACCAACTGTAAATCTTTTGCCAACCCATCCTTTAATTGTACTAATGTTGAGCCGATTAGTTATGCAAATGCGCACATTCCCTTGCCGACTGGCTGGTTTTTCTCTTGTGGGTCGTATACTTTCAATTATATTCCGGCGTATATGGCCCATGGTACTCGATGTTGCCTTAGCCGATTAACGGTTTTTCTTCCTTCTCATGAGGAACTTGTCAGCTACCATCCTGCGAATAGAATCCACCGGAGATCCATACAGCTTGAGGAGGACTGTGATGATTCGGTACGTCTCCTGTCCAAGGCAGAATACACTGCCTTGACCTTTTCTCTTGTAGGTATCCCAGGATTAGCAGTGGGAGCCTATAAGACGGTTGAGAAGCTAGCTTGTGCTATGGCAAAAAACATCAACTATACCTCTACTGCCATAGCTTTATTGAATGACGAGCAAAAACAACATAGACAAGCTATTCTTGATAACAGAGCAGCCATTGATTATTTGCTCCTGTTACATCGTAAAAGCTGCAAGGAAGTTAAAAATATGTGTTGTTAATCTCAGCGATAACAGCGATTCGATTACACGAGAACTCGCTCACCTTAAAGATATAGTTGCAAACATAAGACAATATGAAGGAGGCTCAGAGTTATGGGACTGGTTAACATCTTGGCTATCGAACATTGCTTGGCTGAAGAATCTGTTCATTAGTGGAATCCTGAGTATACTCCTCTTATTTCTTTGCCTCTGCGGATGTCAGTGCATTTATAATCTTTTCAAGAGACAGCTGCTAGAACACAAACAGCAGTAGCAGTTGGTGGTCAAAGCTCTATCAGCATCCGTTAGAGGAGATAAAGGGAATCCGCAAGCATTTGTAGCTGCCCTTGCTAATCAACAGTATAATCATTAAGCTTTATTATTAATTTGTTGTCACTTTGCTAATGACATTCACTTTATATTGTTTTACTACTGAATTTTTATCACTTTACTAAGAAATTCACTTTACACATATATTGTATTACTATTGAATGATTATCACTTTGCTAATGAAGTCACTGTGTTGTTATACTACTGAAATTTTAAGATTGTATTAATGAAGTTTACCTCATTATTGCTATATTACTGTAACCTCATATATTGTTAAGTTGCCAAAGACTTTAAGATTGTTTTTCCCCTGCTAGAGTCTACCTCACCTATTGTGAAGTCAGTGTTGCTGTTACTGAGCCATCCAATGACGAGCACACAGTTTAAAAAAGAAAAGGGGGAAATGTGGGGATGTAGAAAGAAGCCACCGAGGCATATCCTCCAAAGGCTGCGGAAGGGCATAATCCTTTGCTGAAAACACGGGATTCCTACATGCTCGCTGGAGAACACTCGCGAGTGGCCTGACCCGCCTGCGGACATATGCCCCAGGTGAGCTTCACTCTCCTCACCTTTCTCTCCGCCCTTTGGTAAACTGTGTGACTCTTCATTGGGCCATCTTCACAGATTATCAGGTCACACCACTGGTTCTTTGTTCTCGGACTCCCCTCATCTATAAAAGTGCCGTAATTCTTTGAATAAATTTGAGACTGGTCTGGAACTTGCTCTCCCGAGGGCGTTGGTTACCTCATCGGCCTTACCCCCTCCAGAAGGGACAAAGACCCACAGGTTGAGGCCTAGTCAAACAGTGACAATAGGCCTAGACCCAAACTAAACTGTTACAACAATAGATAGTCTAAATCTTCTTGTAGTTATGAAATTTTAATTTTCATATTTAGGTCCTTATCTGTGCCTTATATTTCTATTGGATATGAGTTAGTGATGTTTACAATTTTATCTCTCTATAAACATAAGAAGGTCCCAGTGCCATTTTTGCTTATTGATATGAAAGTCTCCATTTCACACAAAACTAATATTTACACTTGTGTCTGCTTCCGCCCATATAATACTTCTCCTATTTATCTGTTTCTCCCAAAAGAATTTAAATACTGCATAAAGGTGATTGGATTCCAGGCAGCCATATTTGCTACTCACTCTCCCGGAGCGGGCACATCATACATCAGGTGCCATTTACCATGTCAGAGTTTGTCTCCACACCTGCCTCCCTGACCCGAATAAAAGGCAGTTATAGCCTTCTTCACCTTCACATTGCCAGCATCTGCAAAATGCCTGGTGCTTAAACATTGTGCAAAGTTTGTAGAAGATCAGAGAAGTTGGCATGGTGACAATAGAGATGACTCCTAAGCTGATGTCTACTGATCACCAATAGAGCTGGACAGTGACCACTCTGCTCTCCTCCTCTGCCTCTCTATAACCAGCCTTGTGATTCTTAAGTCTGAACTCTGAGACCTTCCCTGACTCAGCTCCAAGTCTAGAGCCAAACCCAGCTTGGCAGTCCTGAGGTCTTGACTGCAGTTTAAAGATCCTGATTCCTATTTCAGTCCTTTGCTGAATTGGCTCAAAATCACTTTCATATCCTGTTTCTTGTAAACAACATTGGATCTGGCTAACAGGAAAAGCTAGGGTTCTTATTTCAACAAAAGTCTACTTTGTGTAAGTTTCCTCCCTGCCTCTTGTGTGGCAGATTAACACATTTCTAAGTCCTTATTCCAGTAACAAATGTGTAAAGTGATTGCTTATATAGGACAGTGACTCAGTGGCACAAGATGGGCTCCACTTGCTCTGGAGAAAAGAATTCTTGGGAAGAGCTTGCTAGGACCCCAGATGAGGTTGTGTAATTCTTTGGTCTAGTGAACAAGGGGAGCAGTATGTCTTCTCTGCTTATCATTCTGGGCAGCAGAGAGACCTCCCCAACCTCAAAGCTGCAGGTCTCTTACAAAGTGGGAAATCACAGGAGCTAGAAGGAGAGACACTGGGAGTGGAGAGCTTAGGGTGGTCTGGGCTCACAACTTCCTTGTTGTGTTTTTCCCTAATGGAGAGTGGATATTAGTACTTTTTTGCCACCTTCTTTGTAAAACTCTGACGTCCCAACATTTCACTGTCTTTCCCAGCACCTGGACACTTGGAACCTGTTATGGTTTGGATGTGAGGTGTGCCCCAAAAGTTTATATGTGAAACAATGCAAGAGGGTTTGGAGGAGAAGTGATTGGGCTATATCCTTAACCTAATCCCTGATGGGATTACTGAGTAGTAATTGGATTACTGAGTAGTAACTGGAGGCAGGTGGGGTGTGGCTGGAGGAAGTGGTTCACTGGAGATAGGGACATGGGTTATATATTTTGTAGCTGAAGAGTGGAGTCTCTCTTTGCTTCCTATCACCATGTAAGCTGCTTCCCTCTGCTACACTGTCCCACCATGAAGTTCAGCCTTGCTTTGGGCCCTGAGGAATAAGCTGGCCTTCTCTGGACTAAGACCTCTGAAACCATGAGCCCTCAAACTTCCTCTCTACAGTTGTTCTGGTTGGGTCCTTTAGTCACAGCAGTGAAAAAGGTGACTAAAACAGAAATTGGTACCAAGAAGTAGTGTCATTGCTGTGACTAACCTGACCGTGTGGTTCAGAAGCTTTTGAGCTTTTTGGAATTGGTGGGTGGAATTTTGAGATGTATAGCAGTGCAAGCTGGAAATGCTTTAGGTTGTTGTAAGTGGAGATTAATAGACAATTCTGGTGGGAGCTCAGAAGACCTGAATGGCAATAGGACCATAGTCAATGAAGATGGAGTTCAAGAGGATTCAGAAAATGAGGATTCTATTGGAATTTGCAGTATAGGCTATAAACTCATGGCCCAAAAATGACAGAGGCAGGAGACAGGAAGCAAACCTTGGATCAGCAAGTTTTCTTGCCGTTTTTTGTTTTTGTTTTTGTTTTTGTTTATTGGTTCTTTTAAATTATAAATGACAGTACAACCCATTTTGATATAATTACACAGCAGAGAATATATCTTTTTTTCACAATGTAGATTCATAAGATTCATATAATCTTACATATACATAGGGTAATACTGTCTGTCTCAGTCTACTATCTTTCCTTCCCCTCCTCCCCCTCCCATCCCATTTTCCTCTTCACCATCCATACTTCCTCCATTCTTTTCTTATCCCCCCCCATAACCCACCCACCCCCGTTATGTATCAGCATCCACTGATCAGAGAAAACATTCGGCCTTTGGTTTTTTGGGCTTGGCTTATTTCACTTAGCATGATATTCTCCAACTCCACCCATTTACCAGCAAATACCATAGTTTTATTCTTCTTTATGGCTGAGTGATATTCCATTGTGTATATATACCACAGTTTCTGTATCCATTCTTCAATTGAAGGGCATCTAGGTTGGTTCCACAATCTAGCTATTGTGAATTGAGCAGCAATGAACATAGATGTGGCTGCATCCCTATACTTTGCTGCTTTTAAGACCTTTGGGTATAAACTGAGGAGTGGGATAGCTGGGTCAAATGGTGGTTCCATTCCAAGTTTTTTGAGGAATCTCCTTACTGCTTTCCAGAGTGGCTACATCAATTTGCAACTCCACCAGCAATGTACAAGTGTGCCTTTGTCCCCACATCCACACCAATACTTATATTGCTTGTATTCCTGATAATAGCCATTCTAATTGGAGTTAGATGAAATCTTAGGGTGGTTTTAATTTGCACTTCTCTAATTACTAGAGATGATGAGCACTTTTTCATATATTTGTTGATCACCTGCATATCATCTTCTGTGAAGTGTCTGCCCAATTCCTTAGCCCATTTATTGACTGGGTTCTTTGCATTTCTGGTGTAAAGTTTTGCAAATTCTTTACAAATTTTGGAGATCAGTGCTCTGTCTTAAGTGTGTGTGGAAAAGATTTTTTCCCACTCTGTAAGATCTCTTTTCACATTATTGATTGTTTCTTTTGCTGAGAAAAAGCTTTTTAGTTTGAATCCATCCCATTTATTGATTCTTCCTTTTATTTCTTGTGCTTTGGTGGTCATGTTGAGAAAGTCTGGTCCTAAACCAATATGAAGAAGATTTGGGCCTACTATTTATTCTATTTGGTGAAGAGTCTCAGGTCTAATTCCTAGATCCTTGATCCATTTTGATTTGAGTATTGTACAGGGTGAGAGATAGGGGTTTAATTTCATTTTGTTGCATATGGATTTCCAGTTTTGCCAGCACCATTTGTTGAAGAGGCTATCTTTTCTCCATTGTATGTTTTTGGCACTTTTGTCTAGTATGATATAACTGTACTTATGTGGGTTTGTCTCTGAGTCTTCTATTCTGTACCATTGGACTATCTGTCTATTTTGGTGCCAATACCATGCTGTTTTTGTAACTACTGCTCTATAGTAGAGTTTAAGGTCTAGTATTGTGATACCTCCTGCATCATTCTTCCTGCCCAGGATTGTTTTGGCTATTCAGGGTCTTTTGTTTTTCCATATGAATTTCATGTTTGCCTTTTCTATTTCTATTAGGAATGTCATTGGAATTTTTATTGGAATTGCATTAAATTTCTATAGCACCTGTAGAAGTATGGCCATTTTGATTATATTAATTCTGCCTATCCAAAAACGTGGAAGATCTTTCCATCTTCTAAGGTTCTCCTCAATTTCTTTCATTAATGTTCTGTAGTTTTCATTGTAGACATTTCTCACCTCTTTTGTTAGATTGATTCCCAAGTATTTTATTTTATTTGAGGCTATTTTGAATGGAGTTATTTTCCTCATTTCACTTTCAGATGATTCATTGCTTATGTACATAAATGCATTTGATTTATTTGTGTTTATTTTATATCCTGCTATTGTGCTGAATTCATTAATTAGGTCTAAAAGTTTCCTGGTGGAGTTTTTTGGATCCTCTAAATATAGGATCATGTCATCGGCAAATAGTGACAGCTTGAGTTCTTCTTTTCCTATTCGTATACCTTTAATTTCTGTGGTCTGTCTAATTGCTCTGGCTAGTATTTCCAGCACAATGTTGAATAGAAGTGGTGACAGTGGGCATCCCTGTCTTGTTCCAGTTTTTAAAGGGTATGCTTTCAGTTTTTCTCCATTAAGAATGATGTTGGCAGTGGGCTTAGCATAAATAGCCTTTACAATGTTGAGGTATGTTCCTACCATCCCTATTGTTTCTAGTGTTTTGAGCAGGAAGGGGTGTTGTATTTTGTCAAATGCTTTCTCAGCATCTATCAAAATAATCATAAGATTCTTAACCTTTAGTGTATTGATGTGGTGAATTACATTTATTGATTTCCGGATGTTAAACCAACCTTTCATCCCTGGGATAAACCCCACTTGATTGGGGTGCACTATCTTCTTAATATGTTTTTGTAAGCGATTTGCCAGAATTAGTTCAGGATCCAGCATTGAGTATTTGCCTCCTTCCCTTCAAGATGCCTTGGGGTTAGAAAGGGATAAATGTTTGCTTTTGGTGGAAATGCTGGTGATGAACCTGGGAAGGAATGAAGGTTTGCTTTATCCCCTCAAGACTCATTGTTAGTGGGAAAGGGTGCACTGGGAGAGGTTTAGTATTTGGCCAATTTTCCCTCCCTCCTCCTGAGCCACTCTGTCCCTCCATTTTTCTAGGGGAGCTGTCTTGTAGGAATATTATTTTCCGTAATCCTTCGGAGGCCATTCATGTTATGTTCTGGCTGAGAGGTGGTCGGCATTTTGCTTGTGTCCTGGCACTTTCTGTGAGGCTGATTTTAAAAGTGATGGACTTCTTAATCTGGCAGAAGAAATGTTTAGGTAGCATAACATTCAGGAAGTGGCATGGGTTTTGCTGGCAGCGTTTAGCCAAGTTTATTGTGATATTTAGGAGCAGAAAGCAGAGCAGAAATATTTGAAAACTTAAACTTGAAAGGTAGAAATAAAACTGGGGCTAAGGAAGCTGCAGTTGTTACTGCCACTAAAGAAATGCCCAGAGACAATAATGATGGCTTAAGGGCATCTTAGGAGGAGTTGGCAAGACCACACCTATCTCAGGCTCAAGGGAGTAAAACTGAAAATTCTCTTGAGAAAAGACCAGTGGGGAATCCTTCTTATATAAGGGGGCCTGGAAAGTTTTTTCAACACGCTCAGCCACCCAGACACTCAGAGGCTGCAGCAGTTAGAGTCCCTGGAGGCTTGGCTATTGCTCATGATGGCGGCAGACCTTGGTGCCAACCATGTGGTGATCATTCTGCAGAAATGTAGGATGCTGGAGTTAGGGGTTCATGGAGGCTTCCACCAAGATTTCAGAGGAAGGCCTTGGAAGCCAGGCAAAATGCAGTAGGGTCAAAGTCCCTGTGGCCACTCCCTGAGAAAGCAAGCTATGGAGATTTGAGGAGGAAGCCGAAGCTGCAGTGGAGAATGTAGGCAAAATAACCAAAACGGTTTTGACACCATAATGAAAGTATAAATAACCAGGAAGGGAGTTAGGCATCAGATGGCTCACTTTCTGAGTAGGAAATGGCCCCCAATTACAGGGGAGGTATGGGTTTATATAGGTTACAAACTGGAAAATGACTTAACCATTGAAGACTTTAGCAGAACATATCAGTTTGGACATTCAGGAAACAGGTTGTGAGAATCTAAAATTTGTTTTTATTGGGCAAGGATGGAGGATTCAGAGTTTGGCATTCAGCACTTATCTCTTTTCCTCCAGGGGTCTATTGTACTCTCACTGGGAAAGAATTTATTTGGGGAAGGATCGATGTTTTGCCTTCTTTCCAGAGACTATCATTTGATGGATATCTTCTTCCCAGGGATTGTCTTGTCATTGGGGAAAGGATCAATGTTATCAGTGTTTTGCTTTCTTTCTCTCTTCCTCTTGCCAGGCCACTGTTTGGGGGTTATCATTTCTAATTAAGAAATGCCAGTAATGTGGGACATTGTCCCAAGAAAGCTACAGGAATTGAGCAGAGACAAGTCAACAGAAACCCACTTGGGCTGCAACAAACAAGGCCACAGGGGCAGAGTTACACAAGTCCTTTGGAGAGAACCTCACCGTGCCATGTGCCCGAGATGCTGGACATGGAGCTAAAGGATTTATTTGCCCACCTGGATCTCAGTCTTGCTTTGGTCCGATCCCTTCTTTCTATGGCTCTAGTTTTGTGAATGGAAATATTTACTCTGTAGCATTATACATTGGATATTTATAAATTGCTTTTAATTTTACTGGAACTCACAATGTGAGATTGCCTTGAGCTTTAGAGAAGACTTCAGATTTGGACTTGGAGCAATCTCAGAACTGTTGAGACTATGGGGACTTTTGGGAATGGACTAAATGTATTTTGCATTGTTAGGTGAGTGTGAGCTTTTGAGGGCCAGGGGCAGAATGTTATGGTTTGGATGTGAGGTGTCCCCCAAAAACTCATGGATGAGACAAAGCAAGAAGGTTCAGAGGAGAAATGATTGGGTTGTAAGAGTCTTAACGGAATAGTGAATTAATCCCCTGACAGGGATTAATTGATGGTAACTAAAGTGGTAGTGTGTGACTGGAGGGGGTGGGAATTGGGGAGTGGCTTTGAGGTATATATTTTGTATCTGGAAAGTGAAGACTCTCTCTCTGCTTCCTGATCCATATGTGAGCTGTTTCCCTCTGCCACACTCTTCCACCATGATATTCTGCCTCACCTCAAACCCAAGAAAAGAAGCCAGCCTTGTATGAACTAAAACCTCTGAAATCATGAGCCTCAAATAACCCTAACCCTAATCTGTATAGCACTTTGAATAGTATAGCCATTTTGACAATGTTAATTCTGCCTATTCAAGAACATAGGAGATCTTTCCATCCTCTGAGGTTTTCTTCAATTTCTTTCTTTAGTGTTCTATAGTTTTCATTGTAGAGGTCTTTTACCTCTTTTGTTAGATAGATTACCTTTTTTTTTTTTTTTTTTGAGGCTATTGTGGATGGGGTAGTTTTCCTAATTTCTCTTTCAGAGGATTCATCACTTATGAATAAAAATGCATTAGATTTATGAGTGCTGATTTTATATCCTGCTGCTTTGCTGAATTCATGTATGAGTTATAGAAGTTTTCTGGTGGAATTTTTTGGTTCCTGAAATATAGAATCATGTTATCAGCAAATAGGGAGAGTTTGAGTTCTTCTTTTCCTACTTGTGTCCCTTCAATTTCCTTGGTCTGTCTAATTGCTCTGGCTAGAGTTTCAAGGACAATGTTGAATAGAAATGGTGAAAGAGGGCATTCCTGCCTTGTTCCAGTTTTTAGGGGGACTGTTTTCAGTTTTGTTTTTTTTTTTCCGTTTAGAATGATGTTGGCCAGGGGCTTAGCAATAGATAGCCTTTACAATGTCGAGATATGTTCCTATTATCCTTATTTTTTCTAGTATTTTGAGCATGAAGAGGTGCTGTATTTTATCAAATGTTTTTTCTGCCTCTATTGAAATAATCATATGATTCTTCACTTTGAGTGTGTTGATTACATTTATTTATCTCTGGATGTTGAACCAACCTTGCATCCCTGGATGAAACCCACTTGATCATGGTCACTATATTTTAATATGTTGTTTGTTGTATGTGATATGTTAAATCACATAGATTTTTTGCATCTATGTTCATTAGGGATATTGGTCTGAAGTTTTCTTTCCTCGATGTGTCTTTGTCTGGTTTTGGTATCAGGGTGATATTAGTCTCATAGAATGAGTTTGGAAGGGTTCCCCCCTCCTCTATCTCATGGAATACTTTGAGGAGTATTGGAATCAGTTCTTCTTTGAAGGCCTTATAGAACTCTGTTGAGAATTCATCTGGTCCTGGACTTTTCTTGTTTGGTAGACTTTTGATGACTTCTATTTCATTGCTTGAAATTGATCTATTTAAATTGTGTATGTCCTCCAGATTCAGTTTGGGTGGATCATATGTCTCTATAACATGGTGAGGTCTTCGAGATTTTCTATTTTGTTGGAGTATAGATTTTCAGAATAGCTTCTAATTATGTTTTTTTTATTTCTATAGTGTCTGTCATGATATTTCCTTCTTTATCTTGAATTTTAGTAATTTGAGTTTTCTTTCTCCTTCTCTTTGTTAGTTTGACTAGGGGTTTATCAATTTTGTTTATTTTTTCAAAGAACCAACTTTTTGTTCTGTCAATTTTTTGAATTGTTTCTTTTGTTTCAATTTCAGTGATTTCAACTCTGATTTTAATTATTTCTTGTCTTCTACCACTTTTGGTGTTAATCTGTTCTTTCTCTAGGGCTCTGAGGTGTAATGTTAGGTCATTTATTTGTTGACTTTTTCTTCTTTTATTGAATGTGCTTCATGAAATGAATTTTCTTCTTAGTACTGCTTTCATAGAATCCCAGAGATTTTGATATGTTGTATTGTTGTTCTTCTTTACCTCCAAGAATTTTTTTTATCTCCCCCTTGATGTCTTCTGTTCTCCATGCATCATTCAATAGCATATTATTTAGTCTCCAGGTGTTGGAGTAGTTTCTGTTTTTTATTTTATCATTGATTTCTAATTTCATTCCATTATGATCTGATAGAATACAGTAGTATCTCTATTTTTTTTTTTTTTTTTTT
>JAJEJO010047881.1:1015-12334 GCA_020662805.1 Glaucomys volans
GACTACCCCATTCACACTAACCTCAAAAAAAATAAAATACTTGGGAATCAATCTAACAAAAGATGTGAAAGACCTCTACACTGAGAACTACAGAACACTAAAGAAAGAAGTTAAAGAGCATCTGAGAAGATGGAAAGATCTCCCATGTTCTTGGATAGGCAGAATTAATATTGTCAAAATGGCCATACTTCCAAAAATGCTATACAAATTCAATGCAATTCCAATTAAAATCCCAATGATGGACCTTATAGAAATAGAGCAAGCAATCATGAAATTCATATGGAGGAATAAGAGACCCAGAATTGCTAAAGCAATCCTTAGCAAGAAGAGCGAAGCAGGGGGTTTCACAATACCAGACCTCCAACTATACTACAGAGCAATAGTGACAAAAACAGCATGGTATTGGTACCAAAATAGACAGGTAGATCAATGGTACAGAATAGAGGACACAGAGACAAACCCAAATAAGTACAGGTATCTCATACTTGACAAAGGAGGCAAAAACATGCAATGGAGAAAAGACAGCCTCTTCAACAAATGGTGCTGGGAAAACTGGAAATCCATATGCAGCAAAATGAAACTAAACCCATATCTCTCACCCTGTACAAAACTCAACTCAAAGTGGATCAAGGACCTAGAAATCAGACCAGAGACTCTGCACCTAATAGAAGAGAAAATAGGTCCAAATCTTCATCATGTTTGCCTAGGACCAGATTTCCTTAACATGACTCCCAAAGCACAAGAAATAAAAGCACGAATCAATGATTGGGATAGAGTCAAACTAAAAAGCTTCTTCTCAGCAAAGGAAACAATCAGCAATGTGAAGAGAGAGCCTTCAGAGTGGGAGAAAATCTTTGCCACACACATGTCAGACAGAGCAGTAATCTCCAAAATCTACCAAGTACTCAAAAATCTTTACACCAAGAACACCAATAACCCAATCAATAAATGGGCCAAGGAAATGAACAGACACTTTACAGAGGAAGATCTACAAGCAATCAACAGATTTATGAAGAAATGTTCAACATCACTCGTTATAAGAGAAATGCAAATCAAAACCACCTTAAGATTTCATCTTACCCCAATTAGAATATCTTTTATTAAGAACACAGGCAACAACAGGTGTTGGTGAGGATGTGGGGAAAAGGGTACACTCATACATTGCTGGTGGGAGTGCAAGTTGTTGCAGCCACTCTGCAATGCAGTGTGGAGATTCCTTAGAAAACTTGGAATGGATCCACCATTTGACACCACTACCCCACTCCTTGGCCTATACCCAAAGGACTTAAAATCAGATTGCTACAGTGATGCAGCCACATCAATGTTCATAGCTGCTCAATTCACAATAGCTAGATTATGGAATCAAACTTGATGCCCTTCAGTAGATGAATGGATAAAGAAACTGGTATATATACACAATGGAATATTACTCAGCCATAAAGAAGAATTAAATTATGGCATTTGTAGGTAAATGGATGATGTTGGAGACTGTTATGCTAAGTGAGATCAGTCAATCCCAAAAATCCAAAGCCCGAATGGTCTCTCTAATAAATGAATGATGATGCATAATGCGGGGGTGAAGGGTGGCAAGAATAGAGGAAGGATAGATAGCATAGAGGGAAGGGAGGGGTGGGGGCCGGTGGGGGGTAAAATTAATAACAGAATGTGTGACAGATACCATTGCCCTGTGTACATGCATGAATGCACAGATGGTGTGACTCTACTTTTTGTACAATCAGTGAAACAATAGGTGTACTCCATTTCTGTTCAATGAATCAATAAGTCAATAAAAAACAAAGAAAGAAAGAAATAGAGCAAAACTATGAAATCAGAGAAATTTCACAATATTTCCCCCTGGGTGGAAACAATATTCTGCACTTTGGTTAAGAAGGGGTACCTATATTTCAAACTGTAAGAGAGCTGTGTGACTTGGGCTCTGCAGCACAAGTCACATGTTTAATTCATGGTTTTTCATGTATGTAGAAATGCATATACAGGAGGTGTGATTCCATCAATTTTACTGGTAATCATTATCACATCCTTTTAAATGATGATCTTGGAATATGAATGAAACACTGCCTATATCTTCTGGAATGAAATGAATTTTTCTTGTGCTTGGAGTGGGTTTTAATCTCATGAATGTGTATGAATTCATTATGGAGGTGTCAGGATATTTTGTTAAAGTGTTGAGTCTCATGATTTCCTTCTTTGTCCACAGTTTCTCCTGAAAATTTTGACTGTGTATGTGAATAGACAGAGGAAGATTGCAGGAAGCAAAATCAATGGCCATGCATCAAATGGTGAGCAGAGAATATCATTTTCCATTGAAATTTCACCCCTACTCAGAAAGATCCCAATTCTTCAGTGCAGGCAGGAGTTAGTCCTGATATCTCAACTGTGCAGTGATCTTCATGGGTGAAAAACTCACCATCAGACAGCTGATTTGCTTCCTGTCACGACACTACTATACCATGGTACCATTCCTGGCTGTGTACTTCCACATGGCATGGGAGATATTTTATCTGATGTTCTGCCTCTGACTTCATTTGAAATCATTTCTGATTAATGGTGCTCTTCACTGCAATGGTGCTCTGATTGTGGTGAATGCAGGCCAGAGGAATGAGTGAGGGTGGAACATTGCATCCCAACATGGAGGTAGATATTCCAGCAGGTGAATTCAGCTGACCCAGTGGTACAGACATTGGACTGAGAATGAGGAAAATGAAAGTGGTAGGCTACAGAAGGCATGAGAAGTCATTTCTTTTTTTTAATTTACACTTGGAGTTTGATGCAATACATTTCAACCTTCTGAGAAGTTCTAAAAGTATACCTAAAGCAATCATGATCATTCTTATTACCCAGTGTCAGTACAACTGACTAATAAACCATTGAAAGTTGTATAGAGTAAGTCATATTGGCTTAATTGATGTTGTGCCATTAAATCATACTAGTAAACAACATAGTTGATAGAGCAAAATTTGTGAAACCAAACTTTTTAAAACCAGTACCAAAATAGAGAAACAAGATCAGAATGCCATAGACATATTCATAAATAGTGTTTGGAGCTCCAGAGAGAATTGAGAATAGTAGTTGAATCATAGGGATGATCATGCTGGGACTCTCCTTCAGAACACAAGCCTCAGAGTCTTTGCCTTGTCCTGCTGAAATGTCTGTTCTTAACCTTATTCTCACCTCCTTGGTCAAATCATGAGAAGAGTGACACCTAGATATGTAGGTTTTTCTACAGTTCCCAAGAATTTTGGGTATTGTTTCAAGGATGTCTCCATTGCTCTGGTGATAGGCTTATGGGTGATGCATGTTTGAAGATATGGAGAAATGGTTTGGGCTTTTAAACCCTCATGATTCTAACCATTTCATAGATGGGATTCTAGGATATATCTTTGAGAAAATTTTATATATAATCATTGTTTAAGACTGACAAATTTTTGTTAAGTATTGCCTGGTGATAATTCTGCAAAGTTGTTTAAATAAATGGGGATTTAAATTGTACTCAAAATGTTTCAGGTGAAAATTTTAAAATAACCTGTCTGTCTGAGAGTTATAATTGCCAGCTGAGAATCAAGAGCCGGGTGACATAGGCAGTTTGGTCTCCCTGTACACCCAGGTTCCCTCTGCCTCAGTGTGCCTCAGTGCTGTCCTGACATCCCTTCTTTTGGGAAATTGAAGGAATTGTTTTGTCTAAACTAGCTGTCAATAATGTTCTAGGAATCACTGACTATTGAAGATGTAACTGTAAGATTCACCCATGAAGAGTGGGCCATGCTGGACACACCTCCGAAAATGCTACACAGATCAGTGATTCTGGAAGTCATCAATCATCTAATATCAGTTGGTAAGTCCATCAACATTATAAAATTCATTTTGCACCACACTAGAATGTGGTTTGCATGATAATTTCATGTAATAATTAAAACTAAATCTCCTGCATGAATGATTTGTAATCCATATATAGGCCTAACATTTATAAATTTTTACTCTTATATGGTCACTCTGCTGGAGAAGAGAATTGTGAAAACAGGGAATTCTCAAAAGTAATATTTAGTGGAGACATATACTTCCTGAAAGGACTGTTGGTTCAGCATTCCTTGAATGTGGTTATGACCATCAGTGTCCTTCAGTCCTGCCTCCTATGGGAACATAGTCTACCTCTATTCTCTCACAGTGAGGGATCTTCAATATTTCCTCAGTGAAATGTTTTCTCTCTCATTCTAGATTCTGTTCATTTTTGCTAAATCATCTTCATGGACTTGATGACAATGCACATTTCTGGGCAGAAATCTTAAAATCCAATTCCTTTCTTACAATGACTAGGGTGTCTATTCTATAAATTAGATGTGACTTTGCTTCTGGGGTAAGGAAAAAATCTGTGGATGGTGGCAGGATTAGGGTTTCCATCAAGTTGGAGTTCAGGAACAAAATGGAGTCTTGTGGTTCCACAGAGAAGGGTTCCCAGCCAGTGAGGATGAGGTTGGAAATATTAAGTGACATAGCCATGAAACGAACAGTGTTGTCTAATATGTAGCAGGGCATAATGGGAGAAAACATCTCATGTGTAGACATAGCTCCTTTTCTGTTACATTCAAAATTTGTTCCACAATCATATTTTCATTTAGTACAAAACTTGTTATTGCATTTTTGGAGGTCAAATTCAATAATGTCTCTTTTTCTGATTTTCTGCATGAAAGAGTTTTTCCCATTTCACTTAAAGTAATTCTATCCTGAAAATTTTTTGTAATTACCAGTGTCCTCTGTTTCTGCTACATACAGTTTTTTCTTGGTTTAGAACATTTCCTCTCTAAAAGTGTCAATAATGTAAAAATATTCTCATGAGATTATTGTTTTTCTCAATTTTGTCTGTCTCTGAAACTCAAGCTCCCAGTTTCTATTTCCAACTATTCTAGGCAAGGAAAGTACACATCAAAAACTTGGAAGGATATGCAGAGCACTTCTGAACAGGAAGGACACACCCCTCAACATGTCAAAGGTAAGTTTCAGGGATGGGAACATTGATTGGGAAAATGCAAGATCTGTCTGTGGAATAAATTAGCAATTGAGTGCAACTTCATGGCTGTAATTATTTTGACATCACACAATTTCTGGGCCAAAAGTTCTGTATAGTTGCGTTCTTTGGGAAATTAACAATTAGTATTTCTCATGCAGCTACTCTTTGAAACATTGAAGTCCATGAAATTAATCTGAGCCAATTTAAATAGCATACAAGCAAATGGAAAACACTAGGTTCACCTGGGATTTATGTTCTATGTATATGGAATCAAAAGTGGAAAGTTTTATTTTTCCCATTTAAATGGATGTGTCTAGGGTTTAAATATAGACAAGTTAGTTTATCAATTTATATGGGGAAATCATTAAGAAATGTTCATCTTCTTACAAAGCAGAAATCTCAAGTTCAGGAACATTCTTTGGAATGGAAAGACTTGGAGGAAGATCGATGCCACAACTCTGCATCTACTCAACCTTTGTTTGCTAACCCAGCAGAAAAGCATGGGGTCAACCAAAGCTGTGGACAATCCCTCACTGACAATTTGTACCTCAGTGGAAACAAGAAAAATTATAGCAGTATGTCATGTGAATGCCAGGTATGCTTGAAGGGACATATGATTGGTTTACATCCTAGAAAAGGCAACAAGAATGACCCTGGAGAGATACAATATGAACATCACCTATGTAGCAAATCCTTTGAACAAACCTCTCATGCAAGGAGACTCCATGCAACTACCACAGGGAAAATGATGTGTGAATGCAATTTTTGTGGGAAAGACTTCAGTTACTGTTCTGAGCTTAGACAACATGAGAGAACCAACACAGGTGAGAAACAAAATGAATGCCATGCATGTGGGAAAGCCTTCAGGAACTCTTACAACCTTAAAGAACATGAGAAAATCCATACTGGAGAGAAACCATATGGATGCCAACTGTGTGGGAAAGCCCTTAGTAAATTATATAACCTTCAGATGCATGAGAGAGCACACACTGGAGAGAAACCATATCCGTGCCATGTGTGTGGGAAAGCCTTCAGCAAATCAGGTCACCTTAGATGTCATTAGATTATACACACTGGTGAGAAACCATATCAATGCCAATTGTGTGGGAAATCCTTTGGGCAATCTTGCTACCTTAGAATACATGAGAGAGTCCACACTAGAGAGAAACCATATCGATGCAAATTGTGTGGGAATTGCTATGGTCAAACCTGCTATTTTAAAACACATGAGAACCCACACGGGTGAGAAACCATATGAATGCAATGTGTGTGGGAAAGCTTTCGACCAATCAAGCTACCTTAGACTTCATCAAAGAACACACACTGGAGAGAAACCATATTGATGGCACCTGTGTGGGAAATCCTTCAGTCAATCATGTTACCTTAAACCACATCAGAGGATCCACACTGGTGAGAAACCATATGAATGCCATGTGTATAGGAAAGCCTTCAGCCTATCATCTGGCCTGAGACACCATGAGAAAACACATACTGGATAAAGACCATACAAATGTAATCTATGTGGAATAGTCTTCAGTAGCTGCTCTGGCCTGAGACAGCATGAGAAAACACATACTGGAAAGAGGCCTTTCAAATGTCATGTTTGTGGGAAAGCCTTCAGTAGATCATCTGGCCTGAGACAACATGAGAAAACACACACTGGAACCAAATAATCTGCATGCACCTGTGTGGTGTAGTCTTCAACATCACTCTATTATTAAAAATGGAAGATAACTCACCTTGGAGAGTGGCCATTGAAATGTAGCCTGTGTGGAACAGTCTCTCTTTATACCCTAAACTTAGAATACACAGTCACACTCAGTGGAGAGAAACCACATAAATGGCATCTATGTGTGACAGTCTTCAGCCTATCTTATTGCATTAGATGGCACAAGAAAATGCATAAGACATTAATCGTAGGAATTTCATCTGTTTGATATTGCCCTTCTGACGTTCTGCATGTAGGAATACATGATGGAGAGAAACTTGAATTCTTATAGCACATATTCTAATGTCATATTACAAGTTATAATAACTATAAAATTTCTTATCTTTAACATATATTTCTGCTCCTACTGTTATTCTTTCTTTCCGACTGCCTAATTTACAAATAATTTGATTGCTAACCTAGCTTCTCACAGATATAAGTATGACAAGTTATCAATGTTCATCTGAGTGCTATATCATCGTAGAGATTCTGATATTTTAAGGTTTTATAGTCACTTAGTTTGAAGCACTTTATATTTACTTCTTTTGTGCTTTCTTTCTTGACTGTTGAGATATATATCTGTGTGCCATTTAAGTTTGAAGTAGTTGACATGTGGGTATGGGGTTCTATATATCTTATGGTGATTGATTTCTAATATAATAAATCATGCAAGAAAGAGTCTGAATGATTATTAATTTTTTAAAAAAAATTGAAATACTCAATATAAAAATCCTTTCCAACACTTTCTGTAGTATTTGAAATATAAGACCATATTGGTTACATACATGCCAAAACTGATCAAACTGCATGCTTCAAATAGGTGCATTTAATTGTTTTTCAACTTTTATTTTTTTGGAACCAGGTATTGAATTCAGGGGCACTCAGCCACTGAGCCACTTCCCCAGACCTATTTTGTGGTTTACTTAGAGATAGGGTCTCACTGAATTGCTTAGTGTCTTGACCTTGCTGAGGCTGGCTTTCAACTCAAAATCCTCCTGCCTCTGCCTCCCTAGCTGCTGGGACTACTGGTGTGTGCCACCACACCCAGCTTGTTCTTGAACTTTAACTCAATAAAGCTATGGAAAAAAATGTGAAGCAACCTTCAAGTATACTTGTAAAATCTAAAGCTTGCACCCACAGATTTAGGAACCATCTTTAATCAGTATGAATAATTATTAAGTAATGTTACTCCTCTCCTGACATACACAAGTTCATGGAAAATAAGGCATACGAAAGAAAATTGTTCAGAATCACTGTAATCTGTGCTCTTTCTTCAATGATATGAAGTTATTATGAACCCTATAATAAAAAGCATGCAGTAGTCTACAACCTCAGCTCTCAACTGTAAACACACCAGAGTAGTTAGCAAGAAAGGAAGACTGACTATCTCCAGATCCTGGGAAAGGGTTTCCTTAGTCCTGTGTGCTTTCACACCTGACCCCACCCCTCCCATGTTCCTCATGAGGTTTATTCACATTTGGTCCTTTGTGTCCACCAGCTTTGGTGAGACTTTTCAGGAAAAAAATTAAAAAATGCATTTCCAAGGATTCCACTCTCTATTTTAATGTTCTCTCATCTCTTCATTTAATCTGGTGTTCCAAACTGTGGTGCAAGATGAATAGTTGAATTTACATTAATAAGCTACAGTTGTACTTTTGTTACTCAGATCAGCAATAACTACAAATAGAAAAATAGTTAAAATCTGAGCAACACAAAGAAACACAGAGTTGGGTTTTCAATTTGTTACATTTAATGATATTTGCCCCATGTTCTTTGAACAAGAAAACAAATTTTGATTTTTTGCCAAACTTTGTAAAACAAAGTATCAGAAAGTGCTGATGGGGCCACCATTAGGAGATATATTTGGTAGTTTTTTTGCTCCTCTTTCCTGTGTTTCACCAGCATCAAATTCAACTGCATGGAGAAAATAAGGATGGAATTTATTTCACATGATTCTCTTTTTCAGAGAGTTATTTTAGATTAGGCAGAGGGGAGTGAGGCTGGGGCAAGGGACATGGTGGTAGGAAGGGTAGTAGAATGTAATAGACACTATTACCTTATGTATATGTGACTGCATGCCAATGTGACTCTACAACATGTACAATCAGAAAAATTAGAGCTATATTTTATTGATGTATATTAAAAATACATAAATGCATTCAACTGTCATGTATAAATAATTAGAAAAAATTTAAGAGCTTATATAAGTCAAAAATTATATTGTTTCTGAAAACTAATGAGTCGATCAACCTATCGAATACCACCCACATTTGAATTTAAAAATGGACTGATGTGTGAAATGAGGTAAATTGAATGAAAATAGAAAAGACGTGAAAAAGAAAACATTGTCACTGTGATGGAGAAGGAAACAGTAGGTCTCTGGCCTAAAGGTCTTCTATAAAGAAAATGTAAAGAATTTAGAGGAAGTGTGTTCTGAAAATGGACACGTAGAGAAACCCAGGGCACAGCTGCTTCCCTCCAAGGCTGAATGGAAAGCACAGTTCTTCAGAGAACCAATGAGGTAGGAAGACATGGGAAGGGCAGGCAGGCTCCTCCTAGGACTAGTGGCCAGGCGAAGAGCAGGAATGTCAGTTTTGAGAATACTAACAGAATTACAGAAAGGGATAGACTGTGGTCACCCTGGGGACATATGGTGTCTCCGTGTGGAAGGGGGAGGAAAAGCAGGCTGTTCTGTCCTGCAATTTCACAGCCTGAGCCAGAAATAACCTCAGACACTGAGAAGGTGTCAGCATTGGGAGAGATCAGCATTCCCAGCAGGTTTAGAGAGTGTGGGAAGCCTTGCCAGCTTCAAGGCCCTTCCTGTCCACTTTCTGCCCTAGAAATCAGAACTCCCTGCAGTTTTCTTTTTCTGTTTTCTTTATTATTCTGTCTTAGTCTTGGGATTGCTTTCATTTGTGTACCCAAGAAGCAGTGTCCATGCCTACTGTACTTTACACTTACTTCCCTGTCCCAGTCAGGAGTCCATCTGGACATGAGAGTGGGACTGTGCCATAGTGTTAGCAGGAGGTTTGGGCAGTGACAGGATTATTGGAGTCTAGGCTACAAGTCTGCAGAGTGGAGAAAAGACAAGGGCACTTCCCTGTCCAAGTAGTGGTCTGAAATCTGAGATAAGGAACCGGGCCATAGGGATGCAGAACTGGGTCTGGTGGGGTTGTGTGGAAGCTCTGACCTCAGCCTTCCAGCTCAGGTTGCCCCACCTCCCGCACACCCAGAAGTGTTCTGAGGCAATACTCTGGTGACCTCTGGGCCTTCTACCATGAAGGATGTCAGTGGAAAACACTGTGTATAAAGTTCTCTTGACCCGGCTACTGTGGGTATTTAAAGTCATTCCACAGTAGTTGTTCTAGATATTTATTTCCATGTGAATAAAACTCTCCCCAGGGTGGGATGCCATTTCCACATTTTGTTTCCTACACAAGGTTTATTTCATGCACACTGATTCTCTACTAGCCTCACACTGGAAACATCTGGTTGACTCCAAAATAGGGATTCCAGCAATCAAGGTGGTTCATGTAGTATGCTTATATCTGTAGTATGCATATATATGGTTATATCTTATTTCCCATTCTATCTTTAAAAAACCTGTAAATGGTAGTCACTGATAAAGAAAAGGTGACTTACTTTTTCAGGCCTGGGCATTAGAAATTTAAATCAACCTCTGAGTAATTTTTTAAAGGAGCAAAATTTGAGAATCACTGGAGATGGTTTGCAAAGACACCAAGTTGCGGAGAGGCAGTCACCATTCTCCAACTTTAGGAACATGTCCGACTAGGATCAAGAAAGTCTCTGTGGCTTTCTGGGGGAAGACTCAGCAGAAACCTCTTCCCTGCTCCCTGAGAGCACTGACGCTGCAGCCCTTATTCATACAGTGTCTGACATTATGAGGCATGTAACAATTAAAAAATAGAAACTAAAACAAGGCAGGTGATCCCAAAGGAAAACCGAAGAGAAACATTAACTAAACAGGCTTCTCAAATTCTAATAGGCTGAAAATTACACTAAGAAGTAAGGCTCAAATTCTAGGCACCTCTGATGCTGACATCTGAATAGATCCATGAATACATGTCTTTAGTAAAGACAAAGCTCATGGTGATGTTAGTACCCCTGACCCCTACTTCCTGTAACAAGAACTGCAGGCTCATCCCTGATACAGGTGCAGGCACAGCCCAGTGAGACCCTTCATGCAAAGCATTCTCTCTTCTCTAAACTATGGTTGGGATCAGAGAATGCACCAAATTCTTCCCTGACACCCCACTGTATTTCTGAGCCTCAGTAAAGGGAGTCATATAGAGAATTGAATCTGAGCAGGGCAGTCTTTGGAAAGTCATATGCATTCTCCCATCATAGTGACTTTACTGCACTTTCGCTGTTTGCTCACATGTGCCTTGGGATGCCTTGGGCTCAAGGACCTGTGCTTGAAACCCCATGAATTGGTGGATGTGATTCTCATGTCCCTTGGTTTGAGTCATTGATAATGAAAAAAATTAAGAAAGAAAGGAAGGGGTGCAGATGCTGGAGGGATGAGAAGGACATGAAAGGGAGAATCCCAGAGGAAGGAGGGAAGCTT
>JAJEJO010047888.1:0-11524 GCA_020662805.1 Glaucomys volans
ATATGTGTAGAAAGGAAATACAACAATGATAGCATCAAAATATTTAAATTATAAAAGAATTAAATTACAGAAATAAGTGGGTGCAGGAGAATTCATATGTAAAATTTATGAAGGTCCTTGCATGATTTAAAATGTAGTAAAATCATATGGTAATGCTTAGATTAACTAGTTAACAGTAGAAATATATAACCAGCAAGTCAATAGTGTTGGAAATAGAAAAAAATAGAATGATAAAAATGCCTACATAATTTAAAAGAAGACAAAGTCTGAGAGAAATGAAACAGTGAACAGGAGGGACAAACAGTATACAGAAGGATGGAATATAAAAACCAAATGTGTTTCATCGTGTTCAATTTAAATTAAATAAAAATCCCTTTTATAGGACAAAGCTAGGTAAGATGAAATCGTTCATGGCAGCCTAAATCCCAAGGAGAACAACTGATTAAATGAAAAATTCATATTATTTTGAAATCTGCTCCCACAAGAACTGGAAGAACAAAAGTTTCATAAAGAGGAGAAACTTTCAGAGGTGAGCTGAGGCTCTTTGACTCTCTTTTCATTGACTTCACTTACTGATTCTGAGCAGAGCCAGAGGCTGTGAATCTGAACTTGAACTTGACCTCACAGAGGGCTGCCGCAGAAGACAGAGAATCAGCAGAGCGTTAGCATTTATAATACACAGGAATGACGAAAGGAGAAACTGGTGAGTCACTTACTCCCACAAGCTGATGAAGTCTGAAGCCGTTCCAGCGGGGTAGTCAAAGAAATAATCAAATACTAGACAAAAGTGGAGTTTTCTGGAATTTCCCAGTGTTAAGGAGACCAAGACCCCCTATGGGAATGCATGGAAAGAAACAGTGAGATATGAAAACCCCGGAGAGAAGAATAATTCACACCCACAACCCACACCTTCTTTTACAGCTTCAAAATGTATTTGAAAAATATTCACAGAATGAAAAGAAACAGACAAGACAACAATTACAATGAGAAATTTCAGCACACATCTCTTGGCATATAACAGAATAAGGAGAGAAAAAAACATCGATAAGTGTATAACAGATTTGAAGTGCACTATTAACCAAGCTGACCTAACTGGCAGCAGACTGGACGCAGCTGCTACAGTTGGACGCAGTTGCAAGTGAAGCATCTCCTGAAATTGATCATATGCTGAGTCATAAAGCAAGTTTCATCCAATTAAAACTCAGTATGATGCAGAGGAGTCTCCGACCAGTGAAAATAATAAAATTAAAGGGAAGAAATTAAAAACAAGAGTTTGCAAGTCCTGTTTTGGAAGATGAATTACAATAGTTTATATAATGTATAATTATATGTTATAATTTATATAATTTATAGGTCAGATAACAGAATTGAAATTAGAAAGTATTTTGAAGTGAATTATAATGAAATATGTCAAAATGATAGGTGTAGCTAAGGTCATGTTTAGAAAGAATGCTCATCTTTAAATGAATAAACAGGGGGAAAAGAAAAAGGCCAGGGATTTAACTTATGCCTCAAAAATCTACCAAAATGAAACATTAAAACAAATAAAACCCAACACATTAAAACTGAAGATAGCAGAAGGAAAGAAATGATGAAAGATCAGAGTATCACAAAGGAAAAAACAAATATAAAATAATAGCAAAAGACAATTATTTGCAGAAATTAATAAAATTGATAAGCCACTAAAAAGACTGATCATGAATAGGTAAAAGAAGGCAAAATTAACAATATCAGGGTTATCTCCTAAAGAATAGCTCAGTTGTAACTCTTAATACTGCTTATAAAATCCAATAGGCCTTAAAAGATAATAAAATGATAATATGAAGAATTTTATACACATGATTTAATACAATTTTAAATAAAATAGCACAAATATTTAATTAACTCCATTTATCAAAATCTGAAAGTTTTTTCCTATAAAATAAATTGAAAAAATTATCTAAAGCATTCCCACAAGTAAAATAAAAATCCACTGGGTTTTAATGATAAATTGTATCAATGATTTAGGAACATACAATGCTAATTTACCAAATCTCATTTAGAAATAGAATGAGGTATCATTTCTCAATTTATACTGAGTTCAGCATAAACTTGGTATGAATCCCTGAAAAGAACATCATAAGAATGCTAAGAATCTCAAAATCCAGGCCAGTCCAGGCCCAAATGAAAATGTTAACAAAACCAAAAATAAACCAAAATGACCAGGAATACAAATCATATCTCAATAATAGCCCTGAACTTGTGAATTAAAATACACAGACTGGCAGATTAGATATTTTTAAAAGACCCAAAAATATGCTGCCTTCAAGAGACACATCTCATGGGAAAAGACATCCACAGACTGAAGGCAAAAGGATGGGATAAAACATACTAGGCACATGGACTGCATAAAAAAGCAGGGTTTCCATCCTCATGTCAGATAAAGTGGACTTCAAGCCAAAGTCAGTCAGAAGGGGCAAAGGACAGTTCAGACTGCTTAAAGAGCCACACATCAATAAGACATATAATCATAAACATATATGCCCCAAACAATGGAGCATTTATGTGCATCAGACAAATCCTTCTCAATTTTAGGAATCAAATAGACCCCAACACAATAATACTGGGTGACATTAACACACCTCTCTCATCAATGGATATATGTTCCAAAAAAAAAAACTAGTCAAAGAAACTATAGAATTCAAAAATACAAGGAATAATTTAGACTTAAAAACATATTTAGAATATTCCATCCATCAACAAGTGAATACACTTTCTCCTCAGCAGCACATGAATCCTTCTCTAAAATAGACCATATGTTATGCCACAAAGCAAATCTTAGCAAACACAGAAAAATATAAATACTACCCTGTGCTCTATAAGATCATAATAGAATGAAATTAGAAATCAATGATAAAATTAAAAATAGAAGCTACTCCAACACCTGGAGACTAAGTAATATGCTTCTCAATGATGCAAGGATAGCAGAAGACATCAGGGAGAAGATAAAAAGATTATTACAGGTAAATAAGAATAATGATACAACATATCAAAATTTCTGGGACACTATGAAAGCAATATTAAGAGGAAATTTCATTGCATTGAGTTTATTCATTAAAAGAATAAAAAGTCAACAAATAAATGACCTAACATTACATCTCAAATCCCTAGAAAAAGAAGAACAGATCAACACCAAAAGTAGTAGAAGATAGGATATAATTAAAATCAGAGCTGAAATCAATGAAATTGAAACAAAAGAAACAATTCAATGAATCAAAAAATTTAAATAAATAAATAAATAAATAAATAAAATGTGAAGGTACATGTAAAAAAAATTGACAAAATAAAAAGTGGGTTCTTTGAAAACATTAATAAAATTTGGAAAACCTAAGCTGCACTAATGAAGAAAAGGAGAGAGAAAACTCAAATTACTAAAATTTGTGATGAGAAATAAAATATCACAACAGACACTATTGAAATACAGAAGATAATTAGAAACTATTTTGAAAATTTATACTCCAACAAAATAGAAAAATTTTGAAGATATCGACAAATTTCTAGGGATATATGATCTTCCCAACTGAATCAGGAGGACACACACAATTTAAACAGGTCAATTACAAGTGATGAAATAGAAGACACCATAAAAATCCTACCAACCAAGAATAGCCTGGGATCAGACAGATTCTCAGTCAGGTTCTACAAAAAGTTGAAAGAGGAGCTAATGCCACTACTCCTTAAAGTATTCCATGAAATAGAAAAGGAGGGAATCCTTCCAAACTCATTCTATGAAGCTAGTATCACCCTGATACCAAAAGCAGACAAAGACACATCATGGAAAGAAGCTTCAGACCAATATCTCTGATGAACATAGATGCAAAAGTTCTTAATATTCTGACAAATCACATACAAAAATTTATTAAAGAGATAGTTTACCATGATCAAGTGGGGTTCATCTCATGGATGCAAGGTTGGTTCAACATACAGAAATCAATAAATGTTAATTCATCACATCAATAGACTTAAAGATAAGAATCATATGATCATCTCAATAGATGCAGAAAAAGCATCTGATAAAATACAGCACCCTTCATGTTCAAAACACAAGAAAAAATAGGGATTGTAGGAACATACTTCAACATTGTAAAGGCTGTCTAGGCTAAACCCAAGGCCAACATCATTCTAAATGGAGAAAAACTGAAAGCATTCCCTCTGAAAACTGGAATAAGACCAGAATGTGCTCTTTCACCACTTCTATTCAACATCATCCTTGAAACTCTAGTCAGAGCAATTAGACAGACGAAAGAAAATAAAGGGATATGAGTAGGAAAATAACTAAAACTATCACTATTTGCCAATGACATGATTCTATATTTAGAGGATCCAGAAAATTTCTAGAACTAATAGATGAACAGAGCAAAGTAACAGGATATAAAATCAACACCCATAAATCAAATACATTTCTATTTGTAAGTGATGAATCCTCTGAAAGAGAAATTAGGAAAACTACCCCTTTCATAATGGCCTCAAAAAAAAAATCTTGGGAATCAATCTAACAAAAGAGGTGAAGGACCTCTACAATGAAAACTACAGAACACTAAAGAAAGAAATTAAAGAAGGCCTTAGAAGATGGAAAGATCTCCCATGTTCTTGGATGGGCAAAATTGATATTGTCAAAATGGCCACACCACCAAAAGCACTATGCAAATTCAATGCAATTCCAATTAAAATCCCAATGACCTTCTTCATAGAACCAGAGAAAGCAATCATGAAATTCATTTGGAAGAATAAGAGACCCAGACTAGCCAAAGCAAACCTTAATAAGAAGAGTGAAGCAGGCGGCATCACAATACCAGACCTTAATATACTACAGAGCTATAGTAACAAAATGTCATGGTATTTGAATCCAAATTAGGCAGGTAGACCAATGGCATAGAATAGAAGACACAGAGACAAATCCACATATACAGTTATCTCTTACTAGACAAAGGTGCCAAAAACATTCACTGGAGAAAAGGTAGCCTCTTCAATAAATGGTGCTAGGAAAACTAGAAAAAGAAATTAAACCTCTATCTCTTACCCTGCACAAAACTAAACTCAAAATGGATCAAGGTCCTAGGAATTAGACCAGAGACTCTGCACCTAATAGAAAAAAACGTAGGCTTAAATCTTCATCATGTCAGCATAGGACCTGACTTCATTAACAAGACTCCTAAAGTGCAAGAAATAAAATCAAGAATCAATAAATGGGATGGATTCAAACTAAAAAGCTTCTTCTCAGAAAAGTAAACAATCAATAATGTGAAGAGAGAGCCTAGAGAGTAAGAGGAAATCTTTACCACACACACTTCAGTTTGAGCATTAATCTCCAGGATTGATAAAGAACTCACAAAACTTAACACCAAAATACAAATAACCCAATCAACAAATGAACTCAGGAACAGCAGACACTTCACAGAAGGTATACAATTGATCAATAAATATGTGAAAAAAAATGTTCAACATCTCTAGTAATTAGAGAAATGCAAATCAAAATTACTATAAGATTTCATCTCACTCCAGCCAGAATGGCAATTATCAAGAATACAAGCAACAATAAGTGTTGAGAAGGATGTGGGACTGAAAATTGGTGCAACCATTCTGGAAAGCAGTATGGAGATTCCTTCGAAAACTTGGAATGGAACCACCATTTGATCCAGTTATCCCACTCCTTGCTATATACCCAAAGGATTTATCATCAGCATTCTATAGTGATGTAGCCACATCAATATTTATAGCAGCTCAATTCACAATAGCTAAATTGTGGAACCAACTTAGATGCCCTTAAATAGATGAATGGATAAAGAAATGATGGTGTATATATATCCAATGGACTAGTACTCAGCCAAAAAGAAGAATAAAATTATGGCATTTGTAGGTAAATGGATGGAGTTGCAGAATATATGCTAACAAGATAAGCCAATCCCAAAAAACCAAAGGCCAAATGTTTTCTCTGATAATTGGATGCTGATCCATAATGGGGTGGGGACAAGAGAAGCATGGAGGAACTTTGGATTGGGCAGAAGCAAGTGAGGGGAGAGGAGGGGGTATGGGGGTGGGAAAGATGATAGAATGCAAGGACATTATTACCCTAGGAGGATATATGATCACACGAATGGTGTGACTCTATATCATGTACAACCAGAGAAATGAAAAGTTGTGCTCTCTGTGTGCACAATGAATCAAAATGCATTCTGCTGTCATGTTTAACTAATGAGAACAAATTTTAAAAAGAGAAAGAGGGGAGAACAAAACAAGAAAAAATGTTAACAAAACAAGAAAAAATGCTAACAAAACAAACATATTGTAATACAAAAAGAATAACTCAACTAAGTTGCATATGTCAAAAGACGACCAAGTTAGTATGTCAAAACAACTGCATAGCTTAAAAAATCTTAACGGCCATACTACCAAAAGTGCTATAAAAATTCAATGCAATTCCAATTAAAATCCCAATGATGGACCTCATAGAAATAGAGCAAGCAATCATGAAATTCATTTGAAGGACTAAGAGACTTGGAATTGCTAAAGCAGTTCTTAGCAAGAAGAGCGAAGCAGGAGAGATCACAATACCAGACCTTCAACTATACTACAAAGCAATAGTAATAAAAACAGCATGGTATTGGCACCATAATAGGCAGGTAGATCAATGGTACAGAATAGAGGACACAGAGACAAACCCAAATAAATACAGGTATCTCATACTAGACAAAGGTGCCAAAAACATACAATGGAGAAAAGACAGCCTGTTCAACAAATGGTGCTGGGAAAACTGGAAATCCATATGCAGCAAAATGAAACTAAACCCCTATTTCTCACCCTGCACAAAACTCAACTCAAAATGGATCAAAGACCTAGGAATTAGGCCAGAGACCCTGCACCTAATAGAAGAAAAAGTAGGTCCCAATCTTCATCATGTGGACCTAGGACCAGACTTCCTTAACTCCCAAAAGCACAAGAAATAAAAGCAGGAATCAATAACTGGGATAGATTCAAACTAAAAAGCTTTTTCTCAGCAAAGGAAATAGTCATCAATGTGAAGAGAGAGCCTACAGAGTGGGAGAAAATCTTTGCCACACACACTTCAGATAGAGCACTAATCTCCAGAATCTATAAAGAACCCAAAAAACTTTACCGCAAGAATATAAATAACCCAATCAATAAATGGGCTAAGGAAATGAGGGGACACGTCACAGAAGAGGATCTACAAGCAATCAACAGATATATGAAAAAATGTTCAACCTCTCTAGTAATAAGAGAAATGCAAATCAAAACTACTCTAAGATATCATCTCACCCCAATTAGAACGGCTATTATCAAGAATACAAGCAACAACAGGTGTTGGTAAGGATGTCGGGAAAAGGGTACACTCATACATTGCTGGTGGGGTTGCAAATTGGTGCAGCCACTATGGAAAGCAGTATGAGATTCCTTCAAAAACTCGCAATGGAACCACCATTTGATCCAGCTATCCCACTCCTTGGCCTGTACCCAAATAACTTAAAATCTTCATGCTACAGTGATGCAGCCACATCAGTGTTTATAGCAGCCCAATTCACTATAGCTAGATTGTGGAACCAACCTAGATGCCCTTCAATAGAGGAATGGAGAAAGAAACTGTGGTATATATACACAATGGAATATTATTCAGCCATAAAGAATACTAAAATTATGACATTTGCAGGTAAATGGATGGAATTGGAGAAGTTCATGTTAAGTGAAATAAGCCAATCCTAAAAAACCAAAGGCCGAATGATCTCTCTTATAAGTAATTGATGACACATAGCAGGGGTGTCATCAACCCCCGCTATGTGTCAGCTCCAAGGACTCAGGCAGCCAAACTGGTCTGTCTCCGCCAGAGAAGCTGCAAAATGACGCCGAAGGGCCCAAACTCCCTGCCGGAGCTGGCGCTGTCTCCACTCCAGACCAGATCTCCCAAGGATATCTTTTTACAAATAAATTCTAAAATGCAAATGGAAATGGAAAAGTCCAGAAGTAGCCCAATTCTTGCTTCCTCTTTTCTTGGAAAACCTTCAGTAATCTTCTCTATCATTTTATATTTAGATTTCTAGACATAAAACCTACTCTAATACTTAACACCTCTTATGCCTCATGGATATTAAAGAATTTCATGATCATATTATATGTAGTAGATAAAACCTGACAACATCATATTTACTGAAGGTGGTACATTTCTCCCACAGCATACTGCACAGAAGCCAAAATGCAGAAGTTACTACATGTAGCCATATGGATGGATTTCACAAACACAATGTTGAGTAAAGAAACTATTTGCAAAGGAATGAGTATTTAAAATCCCCCTAAAATTCATGTTCAATTTTTCACTCCCAAGATGATATTTCAAGATGAGATTAGGTCACAGGGTTAGAGCCTTCGTGAACAGGATTAGGTCCGAGAGGCCCCAGAGCTCTGCTTTGCCCCTTCCAGCATGGGAGGTCACAGCAAGAAGGGGTCATCTATGAATCAAGAAGTGGGTCTGACTCTGGCAGTAACTTGATCTTCGACTTTCAGCTTCTAGAACTGTTAGAAATAAATTTCTTCTATTTATAAGAACCCCATCCAAGGTATTTTATTACGGCAGCATGAACTAACTATGGCAAAAATACAAAATATCTTTCAATTTATAAAATATTCAAACTGGGGAGCAAATAATGTATGGAGTTAAACATGAAGACATGGTGAATATTGGAGAAGCTAATTGCTAGGTAAGACTCAGAGGATTATATAAGGAGATTTTAGCATCCTAGTTATTTTATTTTATTTATTATTATTACTACTACTACTACTACCAGGGATAGAACCCAGGGCACTTTTCCTCTGTGCAACATCCCCAGCCCTTTTTGTTTCTAACAAATGATACAATGACAAATTTTATTAATAATGAGCCAAAGGAACATTCAAATCATGAAATGTAATTGCAAACCTTGCCAAAATGGCAAAATTCTGAAAGCTGGAAACATTTTGGAATGACAAGCTTGCAGAAAAATGGGGATTCATACTCTGTTGTTGATAGTGTAAATTGGGTCAAACATTTTGGAAATTAATTTGGCATTTTATCTTAAATCTGAAGATATGCAAACTAAATGGTTCAGCAATTTGCTATTATTTATGTCTCAAAGAAACTCTTGTAAATCTGCCAATACATGACAGTAGAATGCATTTTGACATATTGTACATATGTGGAGTATGACTTCTCATTCTTCTGGTTGTACACGATGTAGAATTACATTGGTGTGTGATCATATATGCATAGGATAGTGATGTCTGATTCATTCTACCATCTTTCCTATTCCCAGTCCCCCTCCCTTCCCTTCATTCCCTTTTCTCTAATCCAAAATACCTCTATTCTTCCCTAACCCTCCCTGCTTATTGTGAACTAGCAGAATGGGAAAAAATCATTGCCACTTGCACCTCATATAGGGTATTAATCTCCAGGATATATAAAGAACTCAAAAAACTTAACACCAACAAAAGCAAATACCCAATTAATAAATGGGGCAAAGGAACTGAACAGGCACTTCACAGAAGAAGAAATATGATCAGTCACCAAAATATGAAAAAGATGTTCAACATCTCTAGCAATTAGAAAAATGCAAATTAAAGCTACACTGAAATTCCATCTCACTCCAGTCAGAATAGCAATTATCAAATTACAAATAACAACAAATGTTGTCAAGGATGTGGGGGAACACTCATTGCAGCTGGTGGGACTGCAATTGGTGGAACCACTCTGGAAAGTAGTATGGAGATTCCTCAGAAAACTTGGAATTTAATCACCATTTGACCCAGTTATCCCACTCCTTGGTTTATACTCAAAGACTTAAAATCAGCATACTATAGTGATGCAGCTCATTGATGTTTATAGCAGCTCAATTCACAAAAGCTAAATTATGGGACCAATCTAGGGGCCCTTCAACAGAGGAATGAATAAATAAAATGTGATTTATATACATAATGGAATATTAGTGAGCCATAAATAAGAATGAAATTATGGCATTCACTGGTAAATGGATAAAAATGGAGACTATCAGGCTAAGTAAAATAAGCCAATCCCCAAAAAACCAAAGGCCGAATGTGTTCTCTGATATGCAGATGCTAACATTGTTTATATTTTATTTAGAGACAGGATCTCACTGAGTTACTTAAGGCCTTGCTAAGTTGCTGAGGCTGGCTTTGAACTCATGATCCTCCTGCCTCTGCCTCCTAAACCTCTGGGATTATAGGTGTGTGCTACTGTACCAAGCTAACTATTTTAATTCTTGATTGCAGAGCCTGGTGTGATAGTGCATGCCTGTAATCCCAGCTATTTTGAGAGACTGAGGCAGGAGGATCACAATTTTAAAGCCAGCCTCAGCAACTTAGTGAGATCTGCCTAAAAAGTTTTTTTTTTTTTTAAATGAGGGACTGATGATACATCTCAGTAGTTAAGAGCCCCCTAGATTCAATCCCCAGCACCTACAAATAAATAACCACCAAATGCAATGTACTGAGTTTTGTGTTGTTTGAATAAAGTTAGATATTTGGGGATTTGGTTTCCTTTGATATGCAAAGACTGGCCATGTAGCCCCAGATTACTATTCCATAAGATTGTCATGAGAATTTTATTTATTATCCAAGAATAGACTCAAAACTAACATGAAGATACAGAGAAGTATGGAAAACATGAGCATACCATGTATAAAAAAAAAATTATTGGGATAATATGTAGGGAACTGAGAAAGGAAATGAAGACTTCTGGCCAGTGCCAAT
Source organism: Glaucomys volans (assembly GCA_020662805.1). Classification (NCBI taxonomy): domain Eukaryota; kingdom Metazoa; phylum Chordata; class Mammalia; order Rodentia; family Sciuridae; genus Glaucomys; species Glaucomys volans. The sequence goes on from JAJEJO010047888.1 coordinate 10,789, forward strand.
GGAACACCAAACCAGCTACTGCTCCAAGCTGAGGAAAAGGAGGAGAGAGGCAGCCTAGCTCCGAGTGTGGTTTCTATGGCAGATACAGTCAGTTCCAATCCAAGGTATTGTTGTTTACAATCTGTCTGTTCTTATAAGCTTTAAACAAAATATATGGAATGGTCTACTGCATAGTAAATGTTTTTAAATAAGTAAATATAAATAAGTTAACTAAAATGGTCTCATTTCTACTTACTCTTAATTATGATTGACTGATACCATTAGTTTAAATCTTGCTCAAATTTCTATGTTCCATATTTCATTCAAATGCATTTTTAAATTGAGAAAAAAATCTTAAAACCCATTATCTATTTTGAAACCCAGGAGAAGAAATAAAGCTTCTGTAATTAATGGAGATAAAATGGTTATTAATAATATGCCCCAAACTCATTATGCAATCAAAAATGTTATTTGCTTCAACTGCCTATCAGCTTTGTCATTTCATGCTTGAGTAATATTGAAAAAGAAGCTCTTTAGTTACCTGCCATATTAAGATTAATGGATATAAAACAGTAAATTCCTCCTCATGAAAGTTTTCAAAATTTAACCATCATTCTCCAACTAACTAACCTTCTTTGTCAATCCAGAAAGCTAAATTCAGAGATGTGGGGAGGAAAAGATATGATAGTGGCCACTGACTACTTATGATATTATAATGAATCAATTCTGGAGAGTTAATTTATATCCGTGTGTAGGT
>JAJEJO010047890.1:0-11015 GCA_020662805.1 Glaucomys volans
GTCGTGTGTTTGCATCAATGTGTCCACATTTTAAAACACCGTGCACATGAGCACCCAGGGGCAGCTTCCCAGGGACGCTGTCATGGAGGAAAGAGAACCCAGACCGCCAGGCGATCCCCACGGCTCTGACGTCCGCCCCAGTGCCCGGCAGGCAGTGCCCTGCTGGCTCCGGCATTGGGAGGCACCCGGGCACTTGCCGTTGCCGACCGTCCTGTTTGCTGCTGGCCACCAGGTCCGAGAGGCGACCAGTCACATCCCTGACGTCCTGCTGCTTCTCGGCCAGCAGGACTGCAGCCGGCCCGGCCCCGCCACTGGGCTCCTTGGTGGCCAGCCACACGCATGCTCGGCCTGCCGAGGGCAGCAGGCGTCCGCATCCTGCCCCGTCACGGCTGTCCTCCCAGCCTGGGGTGCCCGGGGCTCTGGTGGCCATGAGGCAGTGTCGCCAGGGCCTTGGGTGCCCTCCCTGTGGCATTGCAGTGTCAGGCCCCAGGGTCCTCAGGTGAGCATGAGGGGTGGCTCGGGGTCTCCACCCGAGGGGACGAGGAGAGCCGCTCAGGGCGCCGGCAGCAGCCCCCAGACCTGGCTGGGCCGCCTTCGGGGGGTGGGGCCGACGCCCCGTTCCCCACCCTCCACGAGACCTGCGTCCTCCTGGGCCAGGCCTGCAGAGCGCCTGGGCCGGGTTGGGGCGCCGTGGGCGGCCTGGACGTGTCCATGACCTACAGGCTGCGGAGCAGGCAGCGCCCAGGGCAGGAGGCTGAGTCCCGAGGCAGGATGCGCGGCGGCCGGCTTCCTGGGCATGCGGGGGCTGTTGCTCGGAGGGGCGGCCCTGGGGCTGCTCAGCGTCCCGAGTGCTGACTCAGGCGGGCGCTGCACCCCGGGGACCCCGGAGGACACACCCTCGGCTTCCTGAGCCGTCCGTCCCTGGACGTGGCTGTGAGCCAATGAAACTTTATTCACAAACGGGGAAAGCGCACCACGCACACTTTTCACGGGCTGTGGAATATTCCCGAGTCCTTCCTGCCACTTGAAAAGGTGAAAACAGGGCGGTGCAGTGGCCATGCCACTGTCCTCCCATGACTGGGGAGGCTGAGGTGGGAGGATCACAGTTTCGAGGCCAGACTGGGCAACTCAGTGAGACCCCGACTCCCTGCAGAAGGTGCCGGTGGAGTGGGGGCAGCTGAGGCTGAGAGGACGAGGCACGGGCTCAGGGCCCAGAGGAAGTGGCAAGCCGGGGACTCGGGTTTGGGCAGGTTGGCTCCCCCTCAACCCCAGAGGGCCTGCCTTCCAGTCCTTACCTCCAAAGAGGCAGGAGAACAAAGTGGGGAGCCGAGGGGGCTGGTGTGGGCCTCTCCTGCTTTCCCTCCTCCTGGCCCCCGCCAGGAGCGGTTCTGAGGCAGGCGGAGACCAGGCAGCCACTGCCACCCTCCTGGTGCTTCCTGGTGACGTCCCCACTTGCCCTGATCCTGGCAGGCCATGGCGGCACCCTGCCTGTGTTGTAGAAGAGGAGCTGGAGGCCCCAGTGGCCCTGGAGCCCAACAGCAGCCTGCAGTGCATGGGAGCAGGGGAGCGGGGGGGCGGGGGGGCGGTTCAGCTGTTTCCCATTCGATGCAGAAGTTCGTGTGCTGAACCCAGTGTGGGGGTCCAAAGCGCGGCACTGGGCACAGCACCGGATCCCAGGGAGGGCGCCCTCCGAGCTGGCGGTGGGATAGTGACTCCATCACCATCCTCACCATCCTCACCATCCTCACCACTGCAGGGCCTCGGATCAGGGCCCAGTGCAACTGGCAGGGTCGCTGCCCCTGAGCGGCCTCTCCGGTCCTCATTTTATTTTGACTCCGGGTCTCCCTAAGGTGCCCAGGCTGGCCTCGGCTTTGCCGTCCTTCTGCCTCAGCCTCCCGAGGAGCGAGGAGCGGGGATGGAAGGCGTTGCCGGGGGTGGAGCCCAGGGCCTCGCCCGGGCTAGACCAGCGCGGCAGCCCTAGCGGCAACCTGCCTGGAGGTGGCAGGGCTCCTCGCACCACCTTTGAAGAGTCAGCAAGAAAATCCACGGGCACAAAATATCCGTGTCTCAACAAAACCCGAGGCAGGGTGGAGATGGCTGGGTTCCTCTGGCCTCGGGCTCTGCCAGTCCCAGGTGGCCGGGCAGTTCCTGACTGTGAGGAGCTGTGGAGTCCGGGGGCAGAGGCTGGGTGGCATGCGGGCCTCTGAGGGAGGCCAGGTGCAGGCCCTCTGGGGAGGCTGCCGGCTCTCTTCTCCAAAGCACGGGGCTGGGGTAGAGGAGCCCCTTCCGCCCTGGCTGCCCATCGCTGCGCTGGTTGCCCGTTGAGGGCGCCACTGGGGCTCCCAGCCCCGCTCCCCAGGCAGTTGGCCTCTCTGGGCCTTGTGGAACCTCCACCCCGCCCGGGAGGAATCTGGTGGCAGTGGGCTCCCGTCCCCACCCTCCACGGCAAAGCCCTCTGCTGTGTGTGACAGGGACCGCAGCCCCGCCTGGGGATGGCCCAGGGGTTGCTTCCTCAGTCTCCCGTGGAGGCGAGGACTGCCAACTGCTGGGGCCTCGGCCTCCTCGGCTCGGCTGGCTGCCTCCGCCTGCCCCTGGCGTCTGCTCAACGTGGAAAACCTCGTTGGCAGGAGAGGCCGGAGAGGCCAGAGCCAGCAGGGGACCAGAGGAGGACAGGGCTCTCCCGGGCTGTCCCGAGCCTGTCCCCCAGGCTGGGGGGCCAGGACCCACACATCTGCACCCACCCGACGGGCAACCTCCTCCTGGCCCGGCCTCCACCTCGGAAGCCGGCTCCGCTGGGGGCTCTCGGAAGACGATGCTGCCTCAGCTCCAGGAAGAGGTCGCTTATTTAGAGACAGGGTCTCACTGAGATGCTTAGGGACTCGCTAAGTTGCTGAGGCTGGCTTTGAACTCGGGATCCTCCTGACTCAGCCTCCCGAGTCGCTTGGATTACAGGCGTGTGCCACCTTGCCCGGCTCCCAGCCCCATCTGTAGGCAGGTCACATCTCTCTGCAGTCTGAAGTCCTCCCGGCTCCCTGTGCCCTCAAAATGACCAAGTCCTCCCTGTGGCACATGGCCCTGCGTGACCTCCTGACCTCCCCTCCCCTCCTCTCTCCCCCTCCAGCCTCTGCTCCAGCTCATGGGACCTTGCTGAGCCTCCAGCATGCCGGCTTGTCCTGCCCCAGGGCCTTTGCATGCGCTGTTCTCGTGGCCTGCAAGGCCCTCTTCCAGCGTGGCCTGTGCTTGCTTCTGTCCTGTTGGTCTTCACACCCTCATGTGTCCTGCACTTGGTAGGCGCTCAATAAATGTCTGCCGAGTCACTGATGGAACTTTCCAGCACCCTCCTGGCTCTGACCGGGTGGCGACCTTCTAAAGACACGTGTCAGGGCAGCGAGCCCAGGGGTGGAGAAGAGCTGGCTGAACATCTGTGACACTTGAGGAGCTTGGGGACCAAAGGGGCCCACCCGTGCCCATCTCCGGGTCCCGTGGGCTTTCCCCGGGGCGCTGCTGACTCTTGGACCTCCTGCTGGCCGGGACGCGTCCGCTGGGCCCTTCCTCCCCTGCCACCTGGCCTGGGATCCCACAGGCTGCCCTGGAGCTGGGCCTGAGCTGCTGCCCCTTTCCTGGCAGTGCCCGCGGGCCCAGGCTATGGCACTGCCCAGGCATGCCAGCATGCCGGCCTCAGATTTTGCAACTGGGCATGCCCGGGGCCCCTCTCCCAGTTCCTGGAACCCTGGCCCGGCCAGCGTGCTGACTGCGCGCCCTGCCGCAGGTGTGCTCAGACTCACGCCCTGTGTAGGCACCTGGGGTGCAGCAGAGCTGGCTCCGCCTCCACGTGCTGTGTGACCCTGAGCAAGCCCCTGCCCTCTCTGAGCTGTAATGCCTCCTACACTAAACGGGAACTTCCAGGGGAACCAGGCCGTGGAGCTGTGGTCCTCCACAGGACGGCTCTTCCCCCATTAGGGGACAAGGCCACATCAGGGGACATCTTCCAATATCACTGCAGGAGGCTCAGGGACTTCTGTGGGCATCTGGTGACACAGACAGGTAACACTCAGTGTCCTCAACAGCATAGAGAAGACCTGCCCACGCACCAGGCTCAGTGGGAGGCTGCCTGGCTCCCCCTTTGTCCTTGAACCCCAACCTTGGGTGGGGCACCAGCAGGGCCCCCCGAGGGACACACCCCGTGGACCAGGCTGGGTGAGTGGGCTGGACACCAGCCCAGGGTTGGCGGCAACAGCTGGGGTGGGGGCCCTTCTTGGGGACGACCAGCTGGGGACGGTGGCAGGAAGCAGCTGCGGGGAGCCGGCTGCAGGGGGACGTGGGCTCCTCACTTCCGCAGCGCCCGCCGGGTGAGGTGCAGGTGGCCCTGGGCCCTGGTGCCGCTCGGCCCTGTGCCACCCCAGGCCCGGGTGCCCCCCACTGGCTCTCTGGCTGCCCTGCCATGGGAACGTGAGCCGGGGCCTGTCCCCAGCGCTCGCAGGACTGAGGCCTCTGCCCTCTTGGGGACTTGGGGACAGTGGACAGGCGGGGAGACTGAGGCAGGCGCTGGGCACAGCCGGCACCAGGGCATCGAGGTCCTGGGCTGGGCGGAGGTGTGGTGGCTGCGGCTCCACAGCCGGGAGCCCAGGGCAGGGCCAGGCTGGGCGGGTGGACGGGCAGCCCCTGATGGCCACGGGCATCCGCCAGCTGCCCACACCAGCATCACGATGTCTGGGAGGTCACTGTGTCCCGGGGCCAGGCTGAAGGGAACCTGCCCCCAGAGTCACCACCCCAGGTGGGAGAGCGAGGCAGGGGCTCAGTGACCCCGGCATGTGCTCCCCGCCTGCGTCAGGAGCGCGGGGTCAGCCCTGCCCTCACTCCACATCCCTCCTGCAGCTGGACGGGGCCCAGGCCACGGGCCCTGCCCGCACCCGGCTTGCAACGCCGACCAGCTCAGGCCTGTCCCTCTGCTGGGAGATGGGTTCGTAGGGCTGGTACACAGTTGGTGTGAAATAATTGCCTTGGTTGGGCTGCGGCAGCTGGACTCGGGGCCACACAGAGTATAGTGGGGTGTCGACCACAGCGATCCCGACAGCAAGGGCGGTCGATGAGCCACAGTGGCCACACTGGGATCCCAGCTGCTCGGGAGGCTGAGGCAGGAGGATGGCGAGCTGGAGGCCAGCCTCGGCAACTTAGGGAGACCATGTCTCAAAGTAAAACGGAAAGGGCTGGGTGCCGCTCAGCGGTAGGGCGGCCCTGGGCTCCCTCCTGGTTCCAAAAATAAATGAATCAATAAAACTAAACAGCCAGCCCCGGTGACAGCCCATCCCAGGGTGCCGCTGCCCCTCTGTGCGACCTCCGTGCTGACGACCTGCCTCCCTGAGGCCCCAGCAAGGCAGGGACGGGCTGCTGGGTGGATGTCCCCAGGACTCGCTGCATCAGGCCTGAAGACTCCCCCAGGGGGCTCACCGTCCCCACTGCCTAGCGGAGCCCAAGGCTGGGGTCACTGGGCCTCAGCGCTGAGATCTGAACTCCGTCCTCCGGGGGCCAGCGGCCGCACCTGTGGCCAGGACCCAGGACTCCCAGGCTGCCCCATGGCTCTGCCTTCCTGGTGGGGGAGCAGGTGGGGAGGAAGCTGGCGGCCGAGCCGTGGTGGGTGGACAGCCCAGCACCTGGTCCCCAGCAGCCAGGATGGCGACCACGCTGGCGCTGGGGCTGCGCCACTCAGCAGTCAACCTGTTTCCCTAATGCTGCTCGGAGGGATCTGGGGCCACCAGCTGTGGCCGGCCAGGACGAGGGAGCGGCCAGACCCTCACTCTACTCACAGGCGCCCCTGGGGCCCTTGGAGGGTTCAGGCTGTCCCTCCAGGTGGCTGCTGTGTGGGTCCGCGCATGTCCACTCACGCCCGCAGGCCTGGCGGGCACACTGGCTCATCCTAGGGCGCCCCCATCAGGCACAGAACCAGGGAAGGTATGGGGGTCACTCCGACGGAGCCCGGAAGAGAGAGAGATGGCAAGCCCCAGGCAGCCAGGGAAGCTCCCGAGGTCCAGAGGGAGGGACGCCTCCCCAAGCGCCTGCAGGAGCCTGAAGGGGCCAGCACAGCCCCCCAGCTCCGCAGGGCTCAGGCCTCCTCGGGCGCTCACCTGCTGGGGTGGGGCAGGACGGGGATCTTGCTCCGGGGTCTCAGCCAAGGCCGCACCCCAGAGCCCGGGGCAGGGCTCAGCCTCAGTAGGACCTTGGTGAACGTGGAGCCCGAGGGCCCCACCCGGCCCGCCACTCATTTTTGTAAATAAAGTTTTATCGGCAGAGGCCACACCCATCCGTGACCTCGCTGCAGCTTCCGTGGGGCGAGGGCAGAGCCGAGGCCCAGGTGTGAACCCAGGGACACTCGGCCACCGAGCCACATCCCCAGCCCTATTTTGTGTTTTATTTAGAGACAGGGTCTCACTGAGTTGCTTAGGGCCTCGCTAAGTTGCTGAGGCTGGCTTTGAACCCGCGATCCTCCTGCCTCAGCCTCCCAAGTGCTGGGATTACAGGCGTGGCCACCGCGCCCAGCTTATTGTTATATTCTCGCTGCTCGTTTCTGGGTCTTTTCTTCTCGTCTCTTTCTTCTTCTTCTTATGTTTGTTATTCTTGTTCTTGTTCTTCACCTTCTACACCTTGTGATCCTAGTCTTCCTCCTCCTCCTCTTCCTCCTTATCCTCCCCTCCTCCTCCTCTTCATCCTCATCCTCCTCTTTCTCCTCCCCCGCAGCCAGCACCTGGCTGGCTTTCCTCCAGAACCTGCCTGTTGTCACCGATGAGCCCGTGGGCACAGCCGCACCCGCCGGCCACCTGTCAGGCCAGGCCCCCAGGAGCAGGATCTGCCCTGGACGGAGGCCACCACCAAACCCAAGGCCTTCTCAGGAATGGTCGCTGCGCCTCGGCCCAGAAGCACCACCCAGGACCCTCAGGCGTAGGGTTGAGCCACCGGGTGACCTGCGACCAGGAGCCACTGAGGCGCGGGAGTGGACACCCAGCAGAGCTTGGGACGGCGAGGGCACTGGGCAGGGGCACAGGGGGCCTGTGGGGCGTTTCCGCACAGGCTGGCTGGTGACATTTCTCTGAGGGGTGCCCCAGGGAGCAAGTGCGTTGTAGGGAGGAGGCGGAGCTTCGGGGGTCCCGGCACAGGGTTAGGGGACGGAAACGGTTCCCCAGGGCTCGCGGGAGTATCAACAGACAGACGCCGACGCGTGCGGAGTCCCGGCCGGCGGAGCAAGGGTGGAGGGAAAGGGAGAGGCGCACAGGCATGCGCGCGCGGAGGCCGGTCTCCTGGTCACGCTCTGCCCTCTGCTGGGACCCACAGGCACCACACCGCTGTCGGAGCCACGGAGCCAGGTCCCCAGGCTCGGGGGTCCATCCCTCGCATAGTGCGTGGTTTCAACAGCCGTCCCCCAGTCGGCTGCGTGGCCTCGCCTGTCATCGCAGCGGCTCGGGAGGCTGAGGCAGGAGGATCGGGAGTTCAAAGCCAGCCTCAGCAACTTTGGGAGGCCCTAAGCAACTCAGTGAGACCCTGTCTCTAAATAAAATACAAAATAGGGCTGGGGATGCAGCTCAGGGGCTGAGTGCCCCCCGGCTCAATCCCTGGCACACACACACATCAAGATTTGCAGTCGATATTTAGGAAGATGTTATCAAATCGCCCCAAACGACCCTTAGATACCACCCAATGTCCCCTGGGTAGTCAAAATCACTCCTGGTAGAGACTGAGTGACCTATATGTGTACACAGGAGAGTGTAGAAGAAAATTTTGTTCCTTGACAATATGGATTTTAGATATCTCATGATAGTTTTAATTAAAATTTCTTTTCTATGCATAAAGTTAAACATCTTTTCATACATTTTTAAAACTTTTTATTTCTTTTGGGTCTTTTCTGGGATGCCTTGTTCATGTCCTTTGCATAATTTTTCAGTTGGTCTTTTTTTTTCTTTGTTGATTTGCAGACACTCTTTACATATTCATTGACCAGAAAAATTTTTCAAGTATGTACAAATATTTCTCTAACATCTGTAGGGTTCTTATGGCCTTTTTGCCTTACAGAAGAAAATTAATTTTCATGTAATCAGCATTAATTTTATTATGGCTCTTGGGCTTTGTACTTGCTATAGAGGACTCCTCCTTCTGAAGTCATCCTGAGATCATCACTCTGTCCCTTATTTTCTTCTAGTACTTTTAGTTTGAACTTTAAATACATGTAAGCATGTATAACTGTCTTCATGGTCACACCTTTCACCCTTTGGAGATGTGTATGGGTAAAAGAAGTGTCATTGGTGGCCGGGCGCGGTGGCGCACGCCTGTAATCCAAGCGACTCGGGAGGCTGAGTCAGGAGGATCGCGAGTTCAAAGCCAGCCTCAGCAACTTAGGGAGGCCCTAAGCAACTCAGTGAGACCCTGTCTCTAAATAAAATGCAAAATAGGGCTGGGGATGTGGCTCAGTGGCCTAGTGTCCCTGAGTTCAATCCCTGGTTCCAAAAAAAAAAAAAAAAAAAAAAGTGTCATTGGGGAAATTCAGATTTTTCTCAGATACCAAACATCGTCTCGCCCAGGGCACCACCTGAAAGCCTCCAAGACCCACAGCAAGATAGGGACAATGCAGAGCTGGGTCATGAGCTGCGGACGACACTAACACACAGATCCATGTGACAGTCACAGAGGATTAGATCAGAAAATGGAAAAGAACAGGAAAACTTCCTTAAAAAGGGATTTCAAATGACATCTGTAGACAGCCCCTCCCCGGGTTCCAGGGGCTCAGATGCCCCCTCCGGGCTGGGCCGCCCTGGTGGCCCCTCAGAGCAGAACAGAGAGGGTGGGACAGCAGCTGTGTGGACCAGAGTGGGAGCAGGCCCCTCCTGTCCAGGTGCTGTCCCCAAACCCAGATCCCCGGCCCAGCCAGGAGCAGAGGGGACCAGCTCCTCCAGTACCCCCCGCCCGGAGGAGCCCACAGGGACGTGGCGCGTCAACATCTGGGCGTCCTGAGGGGTCCTGGACCCAGCGGGGACGTTGGTGGAAAAACTCAGCTGAGCACTGAAAGGAGGTGCGGAGCTGCGGAGGGCGAGTCACCGCGGGCTTGCTCCAGTGCCTATCTGTATATTTTGTACCAGAGACTGAACCCGGGCCTCGACCGCGGGCCACACGCTGGCCCTTCTCTGTGTTTTATTGAGAGACAGCGTCTCGCCGAGGTGCTGAGGGCCTCGCTAAATTGCAGAGGCCGGCCTTGAACGGCGATCCTCCTGCCTCGGCCTCCCTGGCCGCCAGATCCCAGCGTGGCCTCGCGCCTTGGGCAATGCTTCACTCTGCTCCCGGGGAGGGCGGGCGGTGGAGCTGGGGACGTGCTGAGGTCTGTCCCACTTTCTGTGTTTTCTTTAAAACAGCACCACTGAGGTTCAGGCCGGAGCTGGCCATTCCCCACTGACCGGAGCCCCAGCCCGCGGGTGTCATGGGCGACTTCAGGCCCAACAGCCACACCCGGCCCAGCACCAGATCCCACAGGGAAGAGCGCAGCCTGAGAGTGGGTTTGAGCAGCCGGGTCGCACTGGGGACGCTCTGCCGGTATGACAACTCCTCCCTCACTGCTCATTTATTTAGCGCCCTTGGTGTACCATGCCCTGCAACGCCGAGTGCCAGGGACCAGAGAGGGCAGGACTGAAGCCTCAGCCGCTGCTGTGAGCCACGTGTGCACAGGGCTGTCGCTCACAGGGGCGGGTGCCCGTCCTGACCAGGAGATAGGCGGAGAGGACCTCGCTGGGCGCCACTAGAGCCGAGGCCGGCCTCCTGAGGACTGGGCAGGTGCCCGGGGTTCTAGGCCAGCGAACAGGTGCGGCTTTTGCAAAGGCCCTGGGGCAGGACTGAGCCTGGCCTGCCGGAGGCCCTGAGTGGCTAAAGGAGGGGGAGAGAGGGAGGGCAGGGAGGGGACAGGACGGGTCACACGGGGCCCTGTGGGCTCAACCGTGGAGGGAGGTGGCAGAGGAGGGTGCTCAGAGCTCCCCGGCTGTGGGCACAGGCGGCAGGGAGCAGCCCAGCAGCCCCAGTCCCTGGGGCCTCAGCGACCCCACCCTCAAGTGGCGTGGACACCCTCCGAGGTGGACAGACAGCTCTGAGCAGGCAGGGAGCACAGTGAACGCCGGTCACCTGCTGCCCCTCAGGCTGGGCAGGCCACGTACCAGTACAGACAGGGGTCCTGCCTGCTGAGGAGGAGGAGCTCAGGCGGGTGGCCAGGCCTCCAGGTGGGGACAGGAAGGGCCCAGGGTCGGCTGTGACCAGGGACCGGCCTTGTCTGGGGAAGGCTCCGTGAAGTGGCGTCGTCAGGACGGAGACCGAGCTGGAGCCACACGGCCACACGGATGAAAACTGCCCAGGGGGAGGACTCGAGGGGGCTAAGAGCGGGGCGGGGGCCCAGGCGGTCCCCCGAGAGCCCGCGGTCACCGTTCCCTGGCCCAACCCCTGCCCACCACTGCTACCACCCAGCTCTGCCACGGTGCCCCTCTCCAGGGGCCTCAGATTGGGTGGCTCAGGCCGACCCCCCGCACCTCCAGCTGGTAACAATCCACAGAGGGGGGTCATTAAGCCGCCCAGCCCGGGTGGCCGGCGACCAGCACAAGGCACTAGTTTAATTTTCCACTGATTTGTCTGCGGTGGGTCCCCCAGAGCTCAGCAGCATGTGCTGGGGTCGGGTGCATACCAGGTCCCAGAGCCGGGCACCAGCAGGAGGGCGAGGAGAGGACTTGGGTGGGAGAGGCAGCATGGGGTCACTGGGAGAAGACCTCACCTCCCCAGTCTCTTCCACCTGGTCCTGGAGCAGGGCTGGGCTGGCCCTTAGCCTTGAAGGCGTTGGAAGACTGCCACTGTCCTGACCTCCACCTAACCACCCACCCATCCAGCATCCACCCACCCACCCACCCAGACCCAGACATTCAACATCCTTCCAGCATCCACCATGCACCAAACCACAAATTCACCCATCCACCCATCATCCATCCATCCACCCATCCACCCATCCA
>JAJEJO010047892.1:0-34573 GCA_020662805.1 Glaucomys volans
TTGGCCCTGTTGCTTTGGGCCTGAGGTAATACAGTGCACCATGCAAGGTAACACTTGATTGGAGAAGCTGCAAACATCCTGGTGGGCAGGAAGTAAAAAAAGAGGAAGAGGAGGGGCTGGGGTCCTAATATCCTCTTCAAGGGCACACTACCAATGGCCTAACCTCCTTCCGCAAGGCTCCTCCTCTCCAAGGATCCACCTTCCAATGGCTCCGTGAGTCTAAATGTGTAGGCCTTTGGGGGCTTTTGAAGATCCAAAGTACAGCACATATTACACTCCACCAGATAATCCTTATGTTCAGAGGCTTAGTGCAGGAAGAGATTCCCTATTTGATGACAAGCAAACTCTGTATTATATGTTCTTTTTTAAAAAATATATGTATGTTTTAGTTGTTGGTGGACACAGTTCCTTTATTTTATTTTTATGTGGTGCTGAGGATTGAACCCAGGGCCTCATGAGTGCTAGGCAAGAGCTCTACCACTGAGCCACAACCCCAGTCCTGTATTATATGTTCTTTAAATGAGATTTTCTTTTCAATGTTCTGCACACAAGCAAGATGAGGCACACCTGAGTGATGCAAGAAGGAGCAGCTTTCAAAAAAGGTCAAATTTGCTACATGACATAGGATAAAGTAGCAGGTGCTACTGAGACACCTGAAGGGGGTCAATACCAAGCATTTTCTTTTAATTTGATACTGTGTAAAAGTAATATAACTACAGTCAAGGTTAGCTTTTTAATGCTGATGAATTGGGATGGGGAGGGGAAGATGAGAATTTATTCATCCAATTTGAGAATGCAAAGCCAGAGAAGAGCAACTCCCCAGCCCTGGCTGCCAGTGACTCCATACTGTCAGGTCTGGCCACTGCTCTCCCCACCCCAGAACGCTCCCAGATAAATGTAGGGGACCTGCTTGGAACTCCAGGGTCAAAGTTTTGGTGGATGAATCTCTTTGTTTGGATGGAGGGAGCAAGTTGTTCTAGGTTTTTGCTCTCAAATTTTCCCTATGAGCAAGATAATTCATGCTTGTTGTAAAAATTGAAACAAATGTTAACATGTATAACATAAGTCAGCTTACGAAACAAATGTCAACATACAAGGTGATTTAAAAAAAAAACAGGATTATTTACACATATTTCTTTATATCTCTTTCATGTAATAATGTGCCATGAAGCTCCTCCAAATCAGCACATGCAGACCCAATCCTGCAAGCAGCTGCAGCAGAGTGCATTGTACAGATGTGCATACGTCATTCCATTGTGTCCAATTTAAAGAACATTCTCATTATTATCTGATGGGTTTTTTGGTTGGTTGGTTGGATTTTTGTTTTGGCCACTACACATACACATTAAGCATCTTTTTGATATATGCTTACACAATGAATATTTTAATCTGAAGAAAACATGTACAGAAATGGAATTGCTTGGAGATGAGATGTGTTCTTTTTAAAATAGATATTACCAAATTACTTTCCAAAATTAGAAATCCACCCTCCCAAAAGCAAAATATGAAAATGTCAGTCTTCCCACATCTTCACCAGTACTCTCTTTTTATTATGACTTGTGCTATTTTCTAAAGAAAATGTATTCAGGGGGAACAAATGAGAAAGCTGGTTACCTCTTCACCTCTGCCCTCAGCGCCTCAGATACACAGGTCTCTTCACCCATGAATAGAACCCCCCAGGTTCCAGAAGCCCGAAAAGCCATTCAAATATGCATTTTGTGGTGGACACTGTCAGGCACACCCCCATACACACACACACACACACACACACACACACACACACTTCTTCAAGGACTAAGATCCTCTTCCCCAGCTTCTGGGAGTGGCAACCCTTAGTGGTCAGCCATTCAGGAGCTGCCCCCATCCGAATGCATATCCCCTCCCCGCCATACAGGTTGCATTCCCGATCAGCACAGAGCACTAAATACCCATCTCTCTTCTTTCAGGACACTCCTGCAGGGTCATCCATTTTTAGAAGGGCCCTCAGGTTACAGCTACAGTTTTCCTTAAGCTTACACCACAACTGGGCTCCTCCTGCTGATCCTGCTTCCTTCCCAAGGACAGCCCGGAGTTCCATATGCCAGTCTGTGTCTCAGAACCTGCTTCTCATAGAACCTAGAAATGAATATGACTTTTTTTTTTTTTTAATATTGGGCATTGAACCCAAGGCACTTAACCACTGAGCCACATTCCCAACCCTTTTTTTATTATTTTTAAATTATTTTATTTTATTTTATTTATTTTGAGACAGGGTCTCACTGAGTTGCTGAGGCTGTGTTTGAACTTGCGATCCTCCCGCCTCAGCCTCCTGAGCCACTGGGATTGCAGGAGTGTGCCACCTTGCCCAGCATGAATGCGCCTTTTTTAAAGGAAGGGAGTCCCACCCAGTATTCAGGGAGAGCTTCTAACTTACAGTATTCCCGAATTGTCTTGAGTTTCTCTGCTGGCTTCCCCACTTGATGCCTCCCATGGATGAAGAACCCACATCTTTTTACCTCTGTATTTATTAGGTGATCATCAGACTGTCCCAACCAGTGTGCTGCTCCTCATGGCTATAAAAGAAACTTGAGAGAAGTAGATAATGCACTAGAACACTTAAATTGCTGCCTGTCCTTAGGTGAAAAGTTGATTACAACATGGTTTTTCTTTTCATTGGCATTTCCCAGTAACTACGGAATGAGAATATTCTCAAGTGTTTACTTTATTGCCTGTTCATATATTTTTACCCATTTTGGTTTGGGGCAATACTTTTGGTTTCCATTGTCTTTTACTTATTAATTGGTAATGGTTATTTGGATATTTGCTCTCTTTTTTTGCCTTTTGATGGTGACTTTCATCACTTTGAACACATTATGTGTTGGATTTTGGAAAGTTATTTTAGTTTTGATTTTTAAAATCCATATATGGATAAGCACGCAAGGAAGAAAGTAACTGTTAGGTCGAATTGGGCGGCTGCAGGGGGAGGGAACACGGTCACCTAGCAACACACTGTGCCAGAAGTGACCAATGAGGCAGACCTGCTGACCCTGACGTCCACCTTGGGTCTACCTTTTCCTGGGCAGGACCCCTTGACCCCTTTCCTCTGTATAAAAACCCTGAGCAGCCAAAGCCACGTGCAATTTCTCCTGGCTCTCCCACCCCGACTTTCACCCCGGGGGGGCTGGAGATTTCGCCCAGGACACACATTCCAATAAAATCAGCTACCGCTTTTGTCTGACTCTGGCAAGCGCACTCCTTTCACTACCCGCCGGGCCCCGCCCAGTAACAATTGAAGATAATCACTTTAAATTTTTTGTATTTTCCTATGATTTTTCCACTCCCAATTTTCTTAATTCAGATAACTTTATGTCAAACTCCATAGGTGATTTTGGATTCTCATTTTTTAGGGTTCTATCTTAAAGATTTCCTGGGTCATTAAAGGCCTCAATAAATATTAATTAATCATTTAAAATGTCACCTCCTAGTTTACAAAATTATTTGATTTCATTCCTTCAGAAGTGTCAGATGTGTGGATCAATTCCAATTCCCCACTTTTACCAATAATGCTGTGATAAGCTTCCCATTCATAAATAGATGTTCTCGTTTCTAGTATGTCCTTACAAATATTCTCAAGAGTGGAACTAAGTAAGGTAAAGATATAAACATGGAAGACTTTTGTTATACATCTCAGTTCCTGTTTGGGGACCCCCTCTGCCATCCAGTGCTTCACATCTGAAGAGAAACACTGCAGCTGAGGGCAGCTTGCAGGTTGCAGCCAGGGGCTCGGGTTTTTCATCTAAGCAAACACGCATTACACGCCCTTCTTACAAGCGACCATTCTAGGCACTAGAGGGATGTGGATAAGGTTAGCAGGATCCTTCTCTCAAGAAGGACCTGGGAGAAAGATGGGCAATCATAGATTAAGTGTAATACAGGAGAGAGTAAAATAAGTCTCAGCAAAATTACAAGTCAGCATGGGGGGTGGGTAGAGAGACAAGACAGTTGGGGAGATAAGCTGGTTTATATCTTGGCAATACATGTATGCCCAGTCTAGGTTTTAGAAAATGGTTCTAAGACCTTACATAATTTCCTAGGTTTGTGGGTTTTGCAGCTTTTTATTATGATCTGCTATTGGCCATCACTATGGTTTCTGTGATACCGAGTCCCTGGCGTGTGGCCTCCATGTGTTTCCTGTAGAGTTTCACTTCGCAGCAGCTCCCTCTGCACTGTGGGCTTGAGTCTGCACTGGGTCTGGAAGGCAGGGTCCAATTGCATTAATTCATGGCATAGTTGTTGCTACTGGCCCTCGAAGGAGGCTGTGGTGGGTGGAGAGAAACTTGCCTGGCTGGACTCCAGAAGAGCATGCTTTTCCCACTACTCAAAGCTAAAGGGGCCCCACCACCAAACTTCAATCATGTAAAGACAGTGTAATGTGATGGCCCTGGTGTCAGAGGTCCTGAATTTAACCTTTGGTTTCCTCACTTAGCAACCATCTGATCTGGACAAACTTTTTTTTTTTTTTATTAATTGTACACAAATGGGGTACAACTTTTCATTTCTCTGGTTGTACACAATGCAGAGTCACACCGTTTGTGTAATCATACATGTACATAGGGTAATGATGTTTGTCTCATTCCATTATCTTTCCTTCACCCCCGCCCCCTCCCCACCCTTCATTTCCCTCTACACTATCCAACACTCCTACATTTTTCCCTTACCCACCCCCACCCCATCATGTATCATCATCCACTTATCAGAGAAAACATTTGGCCTTTGTTTTTCTGGGATTGGCTTATTTCCTTTAGCATGATATTCTCCAACTCC
The DNA here is from genome assembly GCA_020662805.1 of Glaucomys volans. NCBI lineage: Eukaryota > Metazoa > Chordata > Mammalia > Rodentia > Sciuridae > Glaucomys > Glaucomys volans. The sequence goes on from JAJEJO010047892.1 coordinate 4,804, forward strand.
ATCCATTTATCTGCAAGTGCCTTAATTTTATTCTTCTTTATGGCTGAGTAATATTCCATGGTGTATATATACCATGGTTTCTTTATCCATTCATCAGTTGAAGGGCATCTAGGTTGGTTCTACAATCTAGCTATTGTGAATTGAACTGCTATAAACATTGATGTGGCTGCATCACTGTAGTGTGCTGATTTTAAGTCCTTTGGGATAGGCCAAGGAATGGATAGCTGGATCAAATGGTGGCTCCATTCCAAGTTTTCTAAGGAATCTCCATACTGCTTTCCAGAGTGGCTGCACCAATTTGCAATCCCACCAGCAATGTATGAGTGTACTTTTTTTTCCCACATTCATGCCAAATCCTATTGTTTGCTTGTATTCTTGATAATAGCCATTCTAATTGGGGTGAGGTGTTCAACATCTCTAGCAATAAAAGAAATGGATAAACTATTTAATCCTCTTACTCTTCTTTCCTCAAGAGGCAAGAGGGATCATGAAATCACAAAAAGATAATGGATATAAAAACACTTAAAAAGAAAACTGTCTTTGAAGTATCAGCAGTTATTATATTTTTTAAAGTTCAAATAAAAGATTTCCAATCTCTCCTCTTTAAGCAAATTTTGATGTCCACAAAGGCAGAGGTGCATTGATTTAGCTCTCTTTCTTTTAAAAAATTTAAAATGGTATGACAGCACCGTTTTTCTGCTTCTATCACTGTAGAGGTAGACCTTGGCTAGCAGAGAACACATTTCAGCTTGTGGCTAAGATTTTGAAAATTAAGACATGAAGTGCAGAAGCAAGGCTGGGTGGGACAGTTTCTTCAAGGTTCACAGGATTCTCCCAGGACCCACTCTGTAACCATGCACAGTTCCAAGCCCTGGACAATAAGCTTCCACTCTGTCACTCGTAAAGGGGGCCTGAGGAAACAGATTCTAACAGGATGGGGGAAAATTCAGCCAGGCCCCTGGACAAACAAATCTCAAGGCATGTTCTAGCAGAGATTTTCAGAAAAGAGCTTTTACTTTGTAAACCTGCTGAGACACCTTCAGAAGTGGTGTTTATCCTTCTTTTCTTGGATGGAAGAACCATACCCATTAGGTGAAGGAAACATTACCCTATCATTTAGTTAGGCAGATCCAAGGGACTACACCTCCATTCAGAGTTGCTCAGGACAAGAACGTGCTCTCTAGCTGATTTCCCTACCCTCTCCAGGCAGCCATATCACCTGTTCTGCCACAGCCCTGGAGGACAAGATTGCAGCATCCCTCCCCGACCCACAAAGCTCCAGCGTCAGGAGAGACACGTGCTCCAGGCTAACAAAGTGCTGCACCAGAGTGGCTAGCCTAATGTCTTCCCCTCCCCTCCTCTCTGCCCTCAGCAACATCTGAGGACACCTGTCTCTTCAGGAGGGACGTCCAATTCCTAGTGCCTCACATCTCCCAGGATTGCCACCTGCCTGGGGGCAGTGCCTCCCCACCCCTGGCATTGCTCTGCCCTCAGTCTTCCAGCTCATGGCAATTTCCTACAGATTCTCTCTCCACCCACAGCTCTGAGGCCCCCACACCTGGCAGTTCCCAGGACACCCTGTTCTTTGAGCTCCCTGCCTGGTCAGAAGCATGTCACGCCTGCTGCGGCCACCCAGGAGAAGTGCAAGGGTTGGTACATGGTGTGACAACAGGCTTGCTGAGTAGGAAACTCTGCTCGGAGAGCTGTGGCTTCCCCAGGCACCTCGAGTCCGTCGTTGTACATTCATGCCCATCTTGCCCTTGACTCCTCCACATCACACGGGAGGAAGAGAAGTGGTGTTAGTAGCTCTATTTTAGAAACAAGGGATGAGCTGGGAGAACCTACGTGGCTACAACAGAACCCAAAACTTGGGCTTATGGGTGTCTGAGGTTCCCTCAGCTTCCAACATGGACAGCCTGCGGAGCAGGGAAGCCGACACCATGCTGGTCCAGGTCCACAGTGCAAGGCCACCCTGCCCAGGAGAGCCTCCTCCACCAGCAGCAGACAGGTGGACCCACCTTGAAGAGGCAGCTGAAACCTCAGTACTTCACTATAGGTCCTGCTCTGAGGCAAAAGCAGAGCAGAAGGAGGCTGGCATCCTGATCCATCTCCTGTCCAGTAGGCCTGGCTGTGACTGACACAAGGTAAGAGCTAACTGCAAAAGCTCTGAGCCTCCATCCTCATGGAAAGTGGTAAAACCATGCTTTAAATCCTCTCATCTGTGTGAATACACTGTCGGTACTGATTGCACAATGAAACAAATGTGCCCAGAGATCTTCCCCACTGGGTGCTTCTCCACTTCTCCCTTGCACCCTGTGTTAGTCAGCTTTTCATTGCTGTGATCGACATACCTGACAAGAACACTTTAGAGGAGGAAAAGTTTATTTTGACTCACAGTTTCAGAGGTCTCTGTCTATGGTCAGCCAACTTCATTACTCTGGGTCTGAGGCGAGGCAGAACCATGTGGCAGAAGGGTGTGGCAGAGGAAAACGACTGAGTTTCCACTCAGCTGGGGGCAGAGAGAGAGTACGAGGAGCCAGGAAAACAATATATAATCCCCGAGGCACATTCCCAGTGACCCACTTCCTCCAGCCACACCCCACCAATCTACAGTTACCACCTAATAATCCAAATTATTAATCCATCAAATGGATTAATCCACTGGTAAGGATCCAGCTCTCATAAGCTACTTATTTCACCCCTGAACATTCCTGCAATGACACAGGAACTCTGGGGGGGGTGGGGGGGGACACCTCCCATCCGAACAATAACAAACCTTAAGGAGCAGGGTTTGCTGTGTGTCATGTACTCTTCTTTCTTCCAGCAAATGGGAAGAGCCTGGAAGAGCTCCTGCCAACAGCAGACACAGCACACAGGCCTGTGCCCAGGGGGCCTGTAACCAGGCTGTGTTTCTAGCCAGGGTCTTGTACCATATCTGAACATTGGCACCACCATTCCTCTTCCTCAGAAGTAGGGGAATTAGGGAGGACCACACTCCAGCTCCTCACCCCTGGCACAGAGAAACCTCCCCAGCCATTGCCTATCCCAAAAAGCAGATGGATGTGGGAGACCAGAGCTCAGAGTCTCCTCCAACCTCATCAGGGCAAGAAGGACTTGCTCTCTACCCCATAGGAGCCAGAATGGGGGACCACGTTTCGATCATCTTCACATTTTCTCCTTCCCTTTGTAGTTCCAAAGTTCAATCTCTTTTCTGAAGCACTCACTCCTATTAGAGCTTACACAGGGCTCATCAAAGGAGAAGGCCCCTGAGATGTGAAGGAGAACCAAATATGCTGAACTTCAGCTCCTCTGATTCTGAGGGAGCCCTGAGAAATAAATGGAAAAGCTAGGATGCCTGTTAGTGTTACTATTTGAGTTAGAATTTGCTAATCACACAGGTTAAGCCTCCCTTAACTGAAATGCTTGGGACCAGAAGTGGTTTGGATTTCAGATCTTTTTTCTTTTTTCTGTTTTCTTTTTCCTGTTATTTATTTATTTATTTGTTTATTTTTGGTTTTGGAATATTTGTATATAGACAATCAGTTATCTTGTCCAAACATGAAATTCATATATGTTTGATGAGCACCTTTATGTGCATAGGCCAAAGGTAATTTTATTCAATATTTTTAGTGCACCTGGTTTTTTTTTCTTTGTCAGAATTACTTACTATTGTTTTTTTTTATTTTAAATTTGGATTCATTGTACACAAATGGGGTACAACTTTTGTTTCTCTGGTTGTACACAAAGTAAAGTCGCACTGTTTGTATAATCATACATGTACATAAGGTCATGATGTTTGTCTCATTCCATTATGTTTCCTTCCCCCCGCCCCCTCCCCACCCCTCATTTCCCTCTACACTATCCAACACTCCTCCATTTTTCCCTCATCACCCCCCAACAACCCCATTATGTATCATCATCCACCTATCAGAGAAAACATTTGACCTTTGTTTTTCTGGGATTGGCTTATTTCACTTATTCTCCAACTCCTTCCATTTACCTGCAAGTGCCTTAATATTATTCTTCTTTATGTCTGAGTAATATTCCATTGTGCATGTAAATATATAATGGCTTCTTTATCCATTCATCAGTTTAAGGGCATCTAGGTTGGTTCCACAATCTAGCTATTGTGAATTGAGCTGTTACAAACATTGATGTGGCTGCATCACTGTAGTATGCTGATTTTAAGTCCTTTGGGTATAAGCCTAGGAGTGGGATAGCTGAGTCAAATAGTGGTTCCATTCCAAGTTTTCTAAGGAATCTCCTTACTGCTTTCCAGAGTGGCTGCACCAATTTGCAACCCCACCAGCAATGTATGAGTGTGCCTTTTTCCCCACATCTACACCAACGCTTATTATTGCTTGTATTCCTAATAATAGCCATTCTAATTGGAGTTAGATGAAATCTTAGGGTGGTTTTTATTTGCATTTCTCTAATTACTAGAGATGATGAGCACTTTTTCATATATTTGTTGATCACCTGTATATCATCTTCTGTGAAGTGTCTGGCCAAGTTCCTTACTTAGCCCATTTATTGATTGGGTTCTTTGTATTTTTGGTGTAAAGTTTTACAAGTTCTTTATAAATTTTGGAGATCAGTGCTTTGTCTGAAGTGCATGTGGAAAAGATTTTCCCCCACTCTGTAGGCTCTCTTTTCACATTCTCGATTGTTTCTTTTGCTGAGAAAAAGCTTTCTAGTCTGAATCCGTCCCATTTATTGATTTTTCCTTTTATTTCTTATACTCTGGGGGTCATGTTGAGAAAGTCTGGTCCTAAGCCAACATGGAGAAGATTCGGGTCTAGTATTTCTTCTATTTGGTGAAGGGTCTCAGGTTTAATTCCTAGATCCTTGATCCATTTTGAGTTGAGTTTTGTACAGGGTGAGAGATAGGGGTTTAATTTCATTTTATTGCATGTGGATTTCCAGTTTTGCCAGCACCATTTGTTGAAGAGGCTATCTTTTCTCCATTGTATGTTTTTGGCACCTTTGTCTAGTGTGAGATACCTGTACTTAGGTGGGTTTGTCTCTGTGTCCTCTATTCTGCACCATGGGTCTACCTGTCTATCTAGGAGTGCACCTGCTTTTTGACTGCAACCTGTTACTGGAGGTGAGGTGTGGACCTTTCCATTTGCGGCATCTCCTCGGCCCTCAAAAAGTTTCAGATTTTGGAGCATTTCAAATTTTAGACTTTCAGATTAGGGCCATTCAACCTGTGCTAGTGTCTGTATATACATTTGTGCTCACATGAGTACTTGTTTCCTTCTTATTATTCGTATTCACGTTGGTATCCATATTGACATTGCATCAGCCTTGATGTCAGTGTTAACACTTTACATGGGCAATTCTAGCCCACATAGCCAGAAAGGCTGGACCATCTCTTTTCTCAATAAAGACTGCAGATCGCCTTTGACAATAACTCCACGTTTAAAGGGTTTTGAGCTCTGTTGACCCCAGGACAGGCATGGGTTGAGGCCACACAGTCCTGGGGCTCTGAGAGAGGACAGTGATACATGTAAAGTCTTGACCACAGCCCCCAACCCTTGCATGTAGTGGCAGGGCAATTATGCTGTAAATGAGGACAGAGGGCAGACCCAGTTCTGAATGACATTATGGAGTATAGTAAGGAATTATCCTACAAAAAAATAAATAAATAAAATATCACAATTTAGATTCAGGGGGCTTGTAAGTCCCAGGAACCAGGACCAGGACTCTTTCCCTTTCCCCAACACACCACCAAACACGAGCACAGGAGCACACCTGCCCACACGCCACTCACACAGCCTCAGAGGGCCACCCTGACCTTAACTCTGTTGCTCTGAGAATGTTCACAGAGTCAAGCTTGTCGCCTTGCGGGAGGGAGCCTGAGCCTTGTTGCACAGATGTCAGCCCCAGGGTGGCTGGTGAGAGTTATGTTATTCATGGAGATTCTACATGGCCTCAGCATTTCTTTGTGACAGGAAACCAAAGCCTTCAAGCTTCCTGAAGTATCAACAGGCGTGCTCTGTATGGTACCCTCTAGCCTGTGGTCAGCCTTGAAGGGGAAGAGGTCCTTTGTGGGTAATGGGTCCAAGGTGCCTTAGTCCCCCTCAGTATCAACTGTCCTTCCAGGAGCGGTCAGCATCTCATGTCCAATCTTTCTTTTATATCACATCATGTGTGAGAGGACTCAGTGTGAGACTTCACGTTTCTGGGACCTTCCACCGCAGGAGGCCAATACAAAGCCACGGGTTTCCTTTTTCATGTTATTTCATGACATAAAGAAAGCACCCACCCAGGGAGCTGAGGTCTGAAAAATATGCACGTTCCCCTACATTAGCATTCCTTTGATCTGTAAGGACAGCAGAGGGAGGTGTAGTGAAGTAGACTGTGTGGCAGCTTGGTCCTTTCCAGTTCATCAACTCTTTCCTGCTCTGGGAGCATAGATCCTCACATGTACCTGGAAACCAGGTAAACATCTGGACCAATGAAATATACAACTTCCTGAAGCACAATACCAGTCAAGCTCAGGCATCAAAATTAAATCTTTAACATCACAAAAATAAACTCCTTGCCTTCTATTTCACATCCCTGGAAAGAATTCCAGAATTTTTCACTGAATGGTACCTGGGAACCTTTGTGCCTTTATTTTACAGATGAGGAAATTTAGGGATCCTTTCTCAGTATGTGATCTTCTGACCACCTGCATCAGAACCACCCCTGAGGCAGATCCCCTCCTTACTCCCACAGGCCAGACTGGCTGAATCAGGATTTGCAGCAGAAAAGCCTAGAAATTTGCATTTTAAGTACACTCTCTGGGGTATTCCTGTCCCTAACCATAGTCTAAAAGTACAGGTGATGTGCATAGTTCTGAGACCATAAGAATAACCACAACCACCACAATACTGTGGCGAGGTCAATCTGGATAACCCCAAGGGCCTCTCCTATGTCTACCTGGGAACTTAGCACCATGCCTGTTCAGCAGATGAGCTAACCAAGGAAGAACTCTGTTCTGAGTCACAGAGCACCAGAAGTTTTTCTTCCTCAACCAGCTCCTCTGATCCCTAGATGTCCCCTAACCTTCAGTCTCTGTCATGAGGCAAGGTCACTCTACCGGGGTTCTATTCACCATCAGTACAGCCCTGCCAGGTCCAGCCAATTTATTCAACGAATGAAGGAGCTGTGTTCTGAACATTGTGCTGGACACCAGCAACATGCTGATGAGGAAGGGTTGGGGAGTATGACATCCAAAGGTGAGTGTCAGTCTAGAAGAAGCTGAGAAGTAGTCTTATCCCATGGATTAGAGGTTAGGATGAGAACCTTCAGATTTGGGCAGAAGCTCTTCCCCCACTGGGTGGCGAAGTAAAGAACTTCTCTCCAAAGGGCTTTGAAACCCATAGGTTCTTTTTTCTATACAATACTGTTTACAAATAACCAAGCAGTTCTGGGAGCAGGCTGGAAATTTTATTCAATGACTGTTATGGTTTGGATGTGAGATGTCCCTCAAAGGCTCACATGAGAGACAATGTAAAAAGGTTCAGAGGGGAAATGATTGGGTTGTGAGAGTCTTAACTGAATTGGTGAATTCATCCCCGATGGGATTAACTGAGTGGTAACTGGAGGCAGGTGGGGAGGGTCAATTGGGGGTTTGGCTATGGGATATATATAGGGCTCCAGGTGAGGCCTGAGGAATGGAGCCAGCCTTCTGTGAACTAAAACCTCTGAAACCAGGTTGCCCTCAAATAAACCTTTCCTCCTCTAGTTGTACTGGTTGGGTCTTTTAGTCATAGCAGTGAAAAAGCGGACTAAAACAAGGGCCAATGAATGGAGAAGGGGAGCTCATGCTCTAAAGGCAACTTCTCCCTGCAGGTCTAGGTTTGGATTTTTACTCGGACCAGGTTATGGAGGGGATGTGGTGTGCATGCTCTCATCAGAGTTCATGGAAAAGCAAGGAAGTTTCCAGGAGTCAGAGCGCCAGCTCCTTTCTTTCCTAATTCGGGCAGTTAGAACAGTCTTGGTAACTGTGGGTGTGGTTTTTTGCTTGTTTGTTTGTTTGTTTTAATCATTGCAATGAGATAACAATGAGTTTACAATGATCTGGAATGTTACATAGCTTTCCAACCCAGTGGACAGGTCTGGAGCTCCAGAGGCAGGGAGTGTGTTAACTGGGTAGTGGGCAGTTGGAGACCTGTAGTTACCAGCATCATTTATCTTTTGCAAGAAAGTGGCATCTGTGAGCAAACAGGGTTGCTAAGATAACAGGCTTTCAGTAATTTCAGGTGTTCAGACTGGTGACAGCCTGAAGGGGACACTAAGGAATATGGCCCTAAAAATGGGTTGCATGATCTTCTGTGTGGGCTTTGCCTCTCAGAGGAAATTGCACAGGAAATGGCTGCTGAATTGGAGGTCCAAACATGCCTAATCTCCTGCTGACTCCCCCAACACACACACATGTGTGCGCGCGCACACACACATGCATGCACATACAGAGTTGCCAACTTGAGACCCAGACAATCTCTTGCAGCCCATCTTCCCCAAGCTCAGTGTGGCCCCAATCCAATCTGTACTCCCACATCAAGCCCCTCTCCTTAGGCAACCTTGGGCAACCCCCACAACATGCACATGGGCATGCATGCCTCAAGATATGGGGCCTGCTGCTGCACTGACCCAGGGCTTCCCCCACTCCCAGGTCCACCCTTGTGCCCCCATTGGGCTAGGAAGGTTTCTGGCCCTATTTGCCTTCTTCTGTAATACACTCTGATCAGTGGGCTGCAGCAGGGCCTGCTCCAGGACCTGAAGTCCTGTTCCCAACTCCAGAGTCCACCAGCTGCCTGCTTGGTCCTGCTGCTGTCCTGGCAGAAACAGACAGGCCTGGGCCACAATCCTCAGTCCACCATTTCCTCACTGTGTTACCTTGAACAATGACCTTGATCTCTCTCTATGTCTCAGTTTCCACAATAATGGAAGGAAAATAAGACCTCTCCTTCAGGTTACACCATCACTTTAGCGATGTCCTTCATAATGCCACGCTTCATATCTACATAGCAGGTGCTTCATAAATGGTGGCTTTTGCTATCACTCTGTGAAACCTTGGCCAAATGATCTCTCCAGGCACCCAAAGAACCTGTTCATTCAAACAAATACTGAACACCTACTCTGAGCCAAGCATTTTTACAGGAACTAAAATATACCATAAATGAGACAAAATTCCTGTCCTTCTGACACTAATCCATAATAAAAGAGATAAAGTACCTAAATTGGCTTGCTAGGGCTGTCATGACAAAGTACCATAGACTCAGTGGCTTAAACAACAGAAATGTGGTTTCTCACAGTTCTGGAGGCTACAAGTCCAAGATCAAGATGTGAGCAGGGTTGGTTCCTAGTAAGGGCAATGGAGAATAATCTGCACCCAGGCCTCTCCCCCAACTCCCTTTCTGGTGGTTGACTGTCAGTCCTGGGCATTGTTGGCCTGTAGTACATCACCCCTAACTCTGCCTTTATCTTCACATGGTGCAGTCTGTATGTCTGTTTCTATATCTAAGTTTCCTCTCCTTATAAGGACACCAGTCATGTTGAATTAGGGCCCATTCTAATGACCTCATTTTAACTGGAATATGTCTGCAAAGACCCTATTCCCTAATAAAGTCACTTGCTAAATTACTGGTGGTTCAGGTTCAACATATCTTTTTCTGGAGAGGCACAGTTCAACCTTTTGGTCCATTCTTCAACCTCATTTGATTTGTGAGTTGAGTAGATTCCACACAGGCCTCCTTCTAATCCAGCTTAATCTTCTAGAATTTGAGGTATCCCGCACATTCAGTGCCTTTAAAGGCTATCGGGAGGAACCATCTCTGTCTCTTCCTCTCTGCTCTCAAAAAGGTAAAAGACCTCAGCACAGACCCTTTCCTGTCTCAGAAGACAGGCTACGTGATACCCCACAGGGGTGCAGATCATAGTGACAGCTTCTCTCTGGGGTATCCAGTGCAGGCCACTTGGTCCAACATACCTGGCACTTTATCCATGTACCCTAGTCCCAGGCATTCAACAAAGGGCCTCGCTCCCTGTACCCTGTATTTTCTGTTTTACACAGGCACCTCATATAAATGGAGGAAGCATCTCTTTGTGAAATTGACTATCTCCTGCAGCTTAAGTTGGAAGAATGTTTACTTATTTGGCCCTAGGGAATCATAAACATCTTGCAGCGTATGTTAACAGTTACTACATAACACCACTCATTTTTAGTATCTGAATTTACAAAATGTTCCCACCAGGATTCACCTCCAGTGGTTAACAGACTGATGGGCTCAGTTTTCCTTGTCTCAAGCCTCAGAGGGACAACATTATCAGTTCTGGTTTGTCCCCTTCAAAGAAACAATATCTCTTGATGGGAAAAAAGCAGAGAGACCAGCCACCAGGAACAAGCCTTATCGAAAAACATCCATAAATGTCCAAATGCAGGAAAAGTCAATTACTAAAAAGGATCAGTGGCTGCCAGGAGTAGGGGAAGGGAGGGATGAATAGGTGGAATTTGGGGGCAGTGAGATTACTCCGTATGATACTGAAATAGAGGATACATGTTATTGCAAAACCTATAAATTATCCAACACTGAGAATGAATCCTAGTGTAAACTATAGACTTTGAGTGATAAGGATGTGTTAAACGTAATTTTATCAGTTTTAACAAGTACACCACTCTTGTGTGAATTTTGATTGTGGAAAAGGCTGTGTGATGTGGGGAATGTGTAGATGAGAAGTCTGTGCTTCCTCCCAATTTTGTTGTGAACCCAAATTACTCTAAAATATAAAATCTACTTTTAAAATAATTTGCTATAAAACAGTGGCAATCATGAGATATGGTTTAAAATTCTGCTTCCTAGATGCCGATATGAACTTGAGACCTGTTTACAATACAGACATCGGGAACCCGCTCCAGACCTCTCCCCTCCCAACTCACTGTGTTAGTCCGTTTTGTGCTGCTCCAATGAAATACCACAGGCTGGATCATTGATAAACAATAATTTTTTCTCATAATTCTGGAGGCTGGGAAATCTGTAATCAAGTTACCAGCAGGTTTGGTGTTTGCTGAGGGCTGTTCTCCTCTTTGAAGATGGTGCCTTGTGACTGTATCCCCCAGAGGGGACAATGTCATCACATGACAGATGGACAGAAGGACAAGGGAGTGCTCTCCTCAACCATGGACACTTTAAGAAGGTGATAATCCCAGTTATGGTGTCTTCTTCCTCATGACTCAGCCACCCTCTAAACTCACCTGCAGAGCAAACTTCTTCAAACCTATAGAGTAATTTTGCTACAATCCAGAGCTCACTCCTTGACTGCTGTGACTCTCAGCATCCTTATTTGTAAGTGAGGATTACTGCTCTTCTGTGATACAGTTAAATTAGATATGGGGAAAGCACAGGCTTGAAGCTCAGAGAGCTGTTTCCCTAAGTCCACAGGTGCAAGTATGCCCTGAGTTCCCACATAGGCTGAACACAGTGACTCAGTCTCAGGGGGCAGTATAAATCAACCCCAGACCCCAGAGCAAAGGGGAAGGAAGGGGAGAGAAGGGGATAAACACATCAGCAACAGGCCAACACAGCCCCAAATCAAAACCCATGCACTTCAGATAGGGAGTCTTGGTCATGCCAAGGTAATGACATCACCAAGCCCATGACCTACGGGCCCTTCTGTCCAGCAGAATGTTGGCTGAGCAACCAAGTTATACTCCAGCAGCCAGATCTGCATCAACCACACATCTGTCTGAGTCAATTTCTACAAGAAAAAGGCCATCCTGGAGATTAGGCCTGCTGCCAGCCCTCATAAGCCAGTGAGCCTGGAGGTCTCACAGGGATTTGGACCCACATGATGCAAAGCAGGAAGGTGTCAACTGCTTCCAGAAGAGAGGGTGCTGACTGAGCTGGCCCAGCCAAAACCTTTCCTGGCAGATACTTGAGATGAAGCAACTCTGCTCAAACTGCTGTGGTAGGGGATAGGGTTGGAGACAGTATTCAAAGGAAGCTCCTCCACAGTGCCCTTTCCAGGACCCTGTCAGAATCCCTGGGAAGACACCCCTGTTCTTCCTCCCCAGGATCAGACAGGTGAGCACACTGGGTTTTGCAATGTACCCATCCTCCACGGCCCCACTAAGCATGTGAACTGTTGATTGCTACTGAGCTGTCATTGTTTTTCTACTTATGCTAACCTTCCTATGGACCACGGGAGACAAGCAGTTGCCAGGGGTGGCAGAGCAGGAGGCTGCCTGTTTGCTGTGACTTCACTCAATTGTTCAGTGATCACTGAGTTCATAGGCTGTGCCAGATTCCCCATGCCTAGGAAGCCGTCTGACCCCTAACTCTTCCAGTGAATTCCTGAGCCTCACAACTAGAAGACCCTTTGCTATGATATCACACTTTTGTCTTTGGAGGAGAAGGCAGAGGTGGTCTGTATTAGTCACTGACTCTTCAGTTACATTATCTGCTCTTTTTCAGAGTACACTTTTATTTGTGGAAGGAACCTTTCCAGAAGGAGTTCAAATGAGTCCTTGACAGAGCTTAGCTTTCTCTTGGAATGAAAAAGAACCTTAAGGTTTCATAGTTCGCTTTACTGACAAAGTCCTATTTCTTGTGTTGTCTTCATGATATCTTCACAAGATTAGCATGGAAAGCATTCAATAGCCTAAGAAAAAATAGTCCCATGTTTAAAAGAATCTGCTTTTTTATCTTGATTTTAAGCTGAAAAGTATAAGAGAATTTTAAGCTAACAAATAGTTATGTCATGTTTAAGGGAATTGATGTTCTATAATTATATTCATTTATTGGGTACAAGAGTAATTTAAATGTGTATTAATATTGTAAGTTCACCCTGCTGTGTATGCAAAGTATTTAAAAAGTAAACATATTAATTTACAAATGTGGTTGAAGATGTTTAAGGGAACATAATGAATAAGTTTGTAAATGGGACTAATTTTAATCCGTACCTGTGAATTAACTGAAAATCAATGAACAAATGAAAGTGTTTGCTATTTTTTTCACAAGAATCATGAGATATATAAATAGAAAAGATCTGAATGTTGATTTTAAGTGCATGAAGAAATTAGCCTTTCACATCTGAACTTGGCGTCTAGCTAGGCATTTCACACATGCCTGGTAGAGTTGCCTATCTCCCTACTCTTTCTGGCTCAGTACGTATTAACTTCATTATTTTAGTTGCATAGGCAAAAAAAAAAAAAAAAAAATCCTAAAAAAACAAAAAGCCCTTCATCACCCCTGACTTCTCTTTTTCACTCATATCAATTCAAGAGAAAACCCTAAGGACCTTCAAAAGGTGTTCACAATCCAGCCGTGCCTTTCAACCTCCCCTACCACCTCCCTGGGCAAAGCCATCATCCTCCCACTCCTGGACTATTGCAATGGCCTCCTGAGTGGTGGCCCCCACTGCCACCCAGCTCCCTCTACTCTGGTGTCCACATAGCATCCAGGGAGAGCCTGTTAAATGAGTCTGGTCATGTTGCCCCTCTACAGATGACCCTCCATGTAAAAGCCAGAGGCCTCACAGAGACCACAGGCCCAGCCCAGACTCCTGGTCTCCTGGTCTGCTCTTCTCACTCTCCCGGCTCCAGCCTCATTTGCCTACTGGGTGTCCCTCACATGGATGCACCTCTACCTCTAGGCCTTTGCTTTCGCTGTTCCTCTGCCTGGAAGACTCTTCCCTAGAGGTCAGCATGGCTCCCTCTGGGGTAAGCAGAGTAATCTACCTCCTACCAAAGCCATCTAATCTGCATCTAATCTGCATCTCCATCTAATGTCTTAATCTGCATAACCTGTGAACATGTTAGGTTGCGTGGCAAAAGGGAATTGTTAGCAGATGGAATCGAGGGAGTGTTACAGGCTGAACTGTGTCCTCTCCACAATTCACATGTTAGAGTTCTATCCCCCAGTACCTCAAAAGGGAACTTTATTTGGAAATACACTCCTTTCTTCCTTCCTTCCTTCCTTTTTTCCTTCCTTCCTTCCTTCCTTCATTTCTTTGGGGGTCTAGTGGGAGGGTAGTGATGCTGGGAATTGAATCTAGGGCCTCACACCAGCCAAGTATGCACTCTACCACTAAGTACACCCCCAACCCCAGAGATATGGTCTTAAAGAGGTAAAATGAGATCGTTAGGGTGGGCCATAATCCAAAGTCACTGGAAATCTTGTAAGAAAAGGAGATCAGGATACAAGACATACATTGTGAAGACAGGGAGAAGACAGCTATCTACAAGCAAGGAGAGAGCCAGCCCTCAGAAGAGATTAACACTGCCAACTCATTGGTCCCATACTTCGAGACCTCAGAACTGTGAAAAAATAAATTTCCATTTTTCCAACTACTTGATCTGTGGAACTCTATTATGGCAGCCCTGGGAAATTAATGGAGATGGCTGGGGACATGGCTCAGGAGTGGAGTGCTTGCCAAGCATGTGTGAGGTCCTGGATTTGATCCCCAGCACTGGAAGATAATACGTGATGAGCTAAGTTTCAGGTGAAAAAAATTCTCCTCACAGGTCAGAAAAATAATTCTCCCCTACGTTTTCTGAGTTCTCAGTTAGGAGGGACGCCTGTAAGAAAAGACAGATTAATAAGAGGAAAACAAATAGCAGCTTGTTAACATGTATGCCCTACATATACACAGGAGATACCCAGGGGAAAGAAGGTAAATCTCCAAGAGGAGGATTTCAGTTCAGGTTTAAATACCATCTTCAACTGACATGAAGAAAGAGAGGCATTGAAGAGGCCAGTTGTGGAGAGATGGTCAGGAAAAGCACGGTACACAAGAGCAAGGTTTGTTGTGCGAATTTAAAGTCCTTCACCATCAATGAGCATCTCTGGTAGAGTCATACTATCTTCCTAGTACAGAGAAGAGACCACCTTGCCAATGGAGAGTTCCTTGAGAGGTAAAAATCCCTATAAAAGTGTAACTACGCTTTCTTCTCAGAGTTTCCCCTGCGTCTGCAGTTTCTCAAAATAATCAGCTCAAAATAGTCCTTATGCCAAAGAGACATATTTGGGGGTAGAATATTCTGGTCTTCTATGGTCATATTTTGGGGAGGCATATTTTTAGTCTCCCACATCCTGGATTATCCAAATGGGATCAGTGTAATCACAACGGTCCTTACAAGTGGAAGTAGGGAAAGAGAGAGAAAGACAACAGAAGAAATGTGAGCATGCATTCTGATGACGCTAGCTTTAAGGATGGCGGAAGGGGCCACAAGCCAAGAAATGTGGTCAGCCTAGAGAAGCTGCAAAAAGGAATAAAATGAATTGTTTCTGTTTTAGTCAGTTTTTTTTTTTTTTCTGCTGTCACTACAAGACCTGATCAGAACAATTTTAGAGGAGGAAAGGTTTATTTAGTCAAGGGCTCACAGTTTCAGAGGTCTCAGTCCATGGACAGCTGGTTACAATACTCAGGGCTCCAGGTGAGGCAGAGCATCATGGAAGATAGATGTGGTGGAGGAAAGCACTTGGGACATGGAACCAAGAAACAAAGAGACAGCTCCCCTTGGGGACAAAATGTAAAACCCAAGGGCACACCTCCATTGACCCACCTCCTCCAGCCATATCCTTCCTGTCTATAGTCAGCACTCAGTTAATCCCTATCAGGGGAATTTATGTACTGATTAGGGTAAGGTTCTCATAACCCCATCACTTTACCTCTAAACCTCCTTGCATTGTCTCACACATGAACTTTTGGGGGATACCTAATATCTAAATTCTAACAGTCTCCTAGAACCTCCAAAGAAAAACGACCCTGCTGACACCCTTATTTTAGCCCAATGAGAACCATTTGGAACTTTCACCTCCAAAACTATAAGAAATTAAATTCGTTTCGTTTTAAGCCACTAAGTTTGTGTTATTTGTTACAGGAGGGATAGGAAACTAATACACTCTCCCAGTCTTTTTTCTAATGCAGTTCTTAATGCATCCTTTCCCAACTTTCCTATTCAAAACTTTATCCCTTTCCTGCTTTCTTTTTCTCTTTAATTATTAGCATACAATTCAACATTTTTGGACTTATTCATCACATTTATTGTGGGTGTCCCTTCTTTAAAATATAAACTCACAAAGAGAGAAATCTTTCCCCTTTTTGGGAAGCCTGACCACATTGTGAGTACTTAAAAATATGCATTGAATTGCTTGATAATTTCACTTGAATGGAGTATTAATTTAAGACTTTGTAATTATAAACAATCCTTTCTCTACATAATGTCCCCACCCCCAAAACATGTTCAACAGTTTTATAGTAGTTGTCTCTTTATTTTTGTTTAATACAATTGTATAATCAAACAGACCCTGCTACATTGATAATGGAAGTCCATCAGGAAGGATTATTAAAAAAAATGTATTAATGAAGGTTCTCCAATGGAGAGTAGGGGAAGTTGTGTGTGTGTGTGTGTGTGTGTGTGTGTGTGTAATAAAAATAGGCTCACACAGTTATGGAGGCTGAGAAGTCCTAAGATCTGCAGTCAACAACATAAAGACCTGGAAGAGCCAATGTGTCATCCTAATTCAAGTCTGAAGGCCTGAAAACCGTGAGAGCCAACAGTGTGAGTCCCCGTCAGAAAACCAGCACACTTGAGATCCAAGAAAGACCAGTGTTTTAGTCAAGTCCAAGAACCAGAAAATACCAATGTTCCAGTTCAAGTTGTCAGGCAGGAGGACACTCTTACTCAATGTTTTTGGTCTATTCGGGTTTTCAGTTGATCAGATAAGGCCCATCCACATTAGGGTTGGCAATCTGCTTTACTTGGTCTATTGATTCAAAGGTTATTCTCATTCAAAAACATTCTCACAGACATACCCAGAACAATGCTTGGCTAAATGTCTGGGCACTCCATAGCCCAGTCAAGTTGTTAACATAAAATTAATAACCAATTTTGCATTAATGGTATTGGACAAAGAGGTTCAGGATGTCTAATAAGTAAAATGCAGGAGTGGTTTGGTCCCCACTCAATCCTGAGCCTTGGCTCCACCCTAGCTATTTTCTGTGTTTGGAGAATATTTGAAAATATTAGTCAGAACCATAGAAAAGGTGTGTGTATTTATCTAGGGAAAGAATCCATCAGTTTTACCAGCTTCTAAAGGAATTAGTGAACATTTAGGGATCTTTGTTCTAGAACCTGCCATTTGCCTGCAAACATGAGTTCTTACCTGGATTCTAGACTATACACACACAGACCAGGTTGGGGTAAATTTAATAAATTATTTATAATGACTAATATTTTTTACTAATGCTTGTGATCAGTTCTTTCATTTAAAAAACTAAACTTGGCCTAAAATTTTGGGGGGAATATCACCTTTTCATTTGTACTGAAATGACTCATTTTCATAGAATTAAGGTTTCTCTTAAAATTATAGTAATGTGTGCCAGGTCTCATTTCTAGGGAATTTGAACATTTTACTGAATTATGTCCTTATTTATATAATCATGTTGACACTTCCTCTATTCCTCAAGCATTTATTGAACACCTATGATGTGCTAGTTCAGGAAAAAATAAGGCAGTATACCTGCTCTCAAACCACTTGGACTAATGAAAAGGAGAGATGTAAATCCTGCCTCCATCACTACCTAGCTGCATAACTTCCCACACGTTTAAGCAACTACAATGAAAACAAATGAAAGTGCAGGCTTTGTAAGGCTCTGAGGATGAAATGAGAAAATGCATGGACAATGTTTGGACAACAGTTGACACATGAAGAAGGCTCAACTGGTGTGAGAGTCCTCTGTTATTAGGCAATGAAAGCAAAAAGATGGAAGTGACTAGAAGGGACTAACTCCTCCCACAGGGGTCTAGGAGTCTTCTGAAAAGATGACAAAAGAGGAACCTTTTTCCAGGAAGGAAGGTGGAGGTGAGAATTTCAGGTAGAAAGAGTAAATAATCCAACTATCTTGAGGGTGATGGAAGCCAGTAAAGTTTCGTAGCTATGTGAGAAAGGATTGGGTTGAAATCTGTAGGCCGGAAGATGAGTCAAAGTCGCTCCATGAGAAATGAGGGAGGCCTGGGTGAGGACAGTAAGAAGGAGAGTTTTCTAGTTTTCTAGTTCCATGAAGAATGTCCTTGAGATTTTAATAGGAATTGCATTGAATCTGTATAACACTTTTGGTAGTATGACCATTTTGACAATATTAATTCTACCTATTCAAGAGCATGGGAGATCTTTCTATCTTCTAAGGTCTTCTTCAGTTTCTTTCTTTAGTGTTTTATAGTTTTCACTGTAGAGGTCTTTCACCTCTTTTGTTTTACAAAATGAAATTAAATCTCTATTTCTCACCCTGCTAAAAAGCAACTCAAAGTGAATCAAAGACTTAGGCACTAAAACAGAGACCCTGTGCCTAATAGAAGAAATAATAGGCCCAAATCTTCATCATGTCAGCTTAGGAAATTACTTCCTTAACAAGTCTCCTAAAGCACAAGAAGTAAAATTAAGAATCAATAATGGGATGGATTCAAACTAAAAAGCTTCTTCACAGCAAAGGAAACAATCAATAATGTGAAGAGAGGGCCTACAGAATGGGAGAAAATCTTTACCACACACACCTCAGACAGAGCACTAATCTCTAGGATATATAAAGAATTCAAAAAACTTAACACCAAAAAAAAAAAAAACCCAATCAGTAAATGGGTTAAGGAACTAAACAGACACTTCACAGAAGAAGAAATACAATCAATTAACAAATATAAGAAAAAATGTCTTGCAATTAGAGAAATGCAAATCAAAATTGCTCTAAGATTTCATCTCACTTCAGTCAGAATGGCAATTATCAAGAATATAAGCAATAATAAGTGTTGGCGAGGATGTGGGCAAAAAGGTACACTCATACATTGATGGTGGGACTGCAAATTTGTGCAACCACTATGGAAAGCAATATGGAGATTCCTCAGAAAACTTGGAATGGATCCACAATTTAACCCAGCTATCCCACTCCTTGGCCTATACCCAAGGACTTAAAATCAGCAAACCACAGTGACAAAGCCACATCAATGCTTATAGCAGCTCAATTCACAAAAGCTAAACTATGGAACCAACCTAGATGCCCTTCAACAGATGAATGGATAAAGAAAATGTGATGCATATACACAATGGAATCATAAGGCATCACATCATGACAAGAACATATGGTGGAGAAAAAACATTTATATGACAAACCAAAGAGCAAAAGAGAGCAGGGAGGGTCTAGGGTCCCACAGTCTCCTTCAAAGTCATGCTCCCAATGACTTAGGATTCCCAATAGGCTCTACTTCTTAAAGCTGTCCCACCATCTCCACTATTGCCAACCTGGATACCAAGCTTTTAGCACATAGGCCATTGGGGAACATTCACAATCCAGACTATGGTAGTCCTTACCTTCACTTTCTGCATTTATATCTTCAAGGAATCACACTTCTTGTCAATCCTGAAACTCAAAGGGTCTTTTTCACCCAATAATAAAACTACCAACCCAAACTCTTAAGGACAGATTTTTAACAATAGCCTGAAAGGATCTGTCTTCATCAGTCTGGGATGCTACAGCAAAATATCCCATACTGGGTGGCTTAAATGGCAGGCATTGATCTCATAGGTCTTGAAGGCTGGGAAGTCTGAGATCAAGGTTCTGGCAAGATCAGGTTCTTGGTGAGGCCTCTCTTCCTGGTGACAGATGCCCACCTTCTCCCTGTATCCTCTCATGGTGAAGAAAACAAACTCTGGTCTCTCTTCTTCTTATAAGGATACTAATCCCATTATGGGGGCTCCACCCTCATGATTGCCTCTAAACCTCATCATTTTCCAAAGCTCCTACTCCTGATACAATCATTTTGGGTGTTAGGACTTCAACAAATGAACTTGAGGAAGAACATTCAGCCCATGACATCATCAGCAAATAAAAAGTTCTGACCATCTCTTTCCCCTATGGAAGAATTTTTCAAAGCTAAAAGATTTGTTTTCCTCCAAAGCTGACATAGTTGACCTGCAGGGATCTCCCTTGTGGAAAAAATATGGGAAACGCACATAAAACACAAGTTAAATCTTTGACAGAGTGAGCTGCTGCCCATCTTGATAAGCTGTGGTGATAAGGCCCATGAGCCTCATTTTTTTTCCCATTATCTGCACAGAAGACTCACTCCCACCATGTGTTGTAGAGGATCCCATGAAGGTATAAATACATGCAAAATCTACTCATGTTTACATAGAAGAATCTCAGTGTTGAAATGGCTTTTGATATCACTATCAACTCCCCACCCAATGCTCTACTTCCCTCTTTCTCACTTGCTCTTTTTTCTGGTCTGGATTCTGAACACACGCACAGAGAGAGAGAGAGAGAGAGAGAGAGAGAGAGAGTTTTGAGAAGTGGCAAGTATAGTGTAGGAGAAGTCAGTCCTAGACTTCAGTGTTAAATGGACCTTAAATCCCAGCTCTGCCACCTGTTGTCTGGACTTAAGGAAATGTTTTAACATTTTTCAGCTTTAAAGTTGTCATCTGCTAAAAAGAAAGGGAGGATAATAATACCTGCTTCCTCTCTTGTGGATGTAATGGATAATGAAGGGCCCAGAATTAAGTAGCTCTCAGTTAACATTAGCTCCCCTCCCTCTTCCTCATCGCCCTTCCCTTTCAGCAGTTCACTCATTTGCTGAAATATGGATAGCTTGATTGATGATTTTGGTTAATATTGAAATACTGTAGCCAATGTACTATTGATGAAAACATCACAAAAAGCCATAAAGGAGTCATTATGTTGAAAAAGGAGATCCCTGCCCTGACAAGTAGACTCATAATTCCATGACGACATTTAATGTCCTCTCTTGATTGTGAATTATTCAAGGGCATGGATCTTGTCTTATATTCCCCATAGAATCTCCTGTAGGTCTTTGTGCATAGTGAAAACTCAGTTAATGTTTCTTACTTGAATTATGTTTTCTGTTATATATTTAATTTCATAAATGTATGTAGATTACAGCAAAAATACAAATAATATTTGGATGTCTGCTACTTTTGTATTTCCAGATCTTACATAGGAAAGTAGAGTCTTGTGTTTGCATTTAAGCAGTCAAAAAGAAAGTTATGTTCTCCAAGACTGGTAGAAACCCTGAGGGCTACCGCATTAATGACTAGGCAGCAGGTATTAATCAAACTTCTGTAAAATGTAGGGACTTTTTTTTCTCTATATGCATGATTGAACTACATTACTCTGTTTGGGAGACTGGAAGATTTGAAAAGTTTATACATAATTATGCTTACACTCCTAGTCCCTGACTCAGTGACTGGTAACATTTCAGGGATGGATAGACAGCTGAATGCTTCTGTAGATTCCAGAATTTCTACTCTATGTTGAATATATTTACTGAAAAATATAATGAAAGTAGAATTTAGGATTGAATTTAAAGATCTAGTCTATGTATTATTTACTTTTAAATAATCTAAATGTTCATATTCTGATTTATAATTTAATACTATGTTCTTTTTCATTGGATTATTACATAAGGTATCACTAGAAATAAGTCACTCCAAAATCATGGAGATATGTCACTCTCTGTCAATGAATTTGGCAAAAATCAACATTAGTGATGTGCTTTAACTATTGCATAAATAACCTTTCCCAAGAGATAGTTTGTAAATGTTTTGCTGTTACACACTTAAGACTAGCCTAAATCCAATAAATGTAATTAAAATGTGACTTTAGAGAGTTAATAAAAAAGAAAAAATTGTTCGAAGTGGGGTAGTCTGTCGGGGTTTTCTAGAGACCCCTTTTGTTATCCCTCCTGCTGCATGGTATGGATGGCGACTGGCAACTTGCCAAAAGGAGCCTTAGTTGTATACAATTTGAGGAAGTGTTTATGATTGGCCGGAGCTTCTGCATGTCCTGCACGTGATCTCTGTGTGCTCTGTATCTGTAATACTGTAAATCCATGCGCTGCCTGCATGGACAGCTTTCTGATTGGTTGCCTTTGTCTATATAACCTGTAGCAATTTCCTCCTGAGAGGAGAACAACGAAAAACTTAACAAGATGGCCATGGTGTAAATAAAGCTTTTAATCAGCCTACGTGTCGCATCTCTCTGCGGGCAGGGATTCGCGGTAGTAGTCAGCAGTCTTCTTGTACAGCTCTCAGCACTTCAATTATCTTCTTAATATTTGTGCATCCTCCACCCCCATTAAATTACAAGCTCCAAGAGAGCAGAGCCTTTCTTTTTCACAATGGAATCCCCAGATCCTAGCATAAAGCCTGGCACACGAAGCATGTTGGGGTTTCTAAAAGAGCCCAGCTGTTCTCCTCTTAATCCCTCTAGATTTCAAACCACGTGGGAATAACCCATACATTCTGGAATCAGTATAACAGCTCTCATAAAGAAATACAGCTCGATAGCAAAAATGGTTCTTAGTGTTTCCTTCCTCAATGAGATCCTGAAGTCAGAGTTTGGCCTCAGGTCAGACACTCACACAGCCAGGTTGGGTTGCATGGAGGCGGTAGTGAGGTTACAAGTGTGGAAAAAATCCTGTCACCTGCAGGAAGTCAAGGCCTCTTACTAAGAAATTGTAAAAGGCCTGAGATTGTAGCTTTCTTGCATGCTGACAAACTAGCTTGTAGCTACTTTTCATGGATGCTGGCAGAAGATATGAGATTCTTGGGTCAGAAACAAATGTCTTTTTTACTCACAGCAAATGCAGTAGCCAAGGTGTCAGCAAAATGTTCAGACCAGTTTCCCATGCCTTGCCCACAAGTTCCATGGGAAAACACAGTGGTCCATGATGGACAGGCAGAGAGTTAAACTACAGGAGAGTATGTCTACGCTGGGGCAACTCGCTTCTTTTATAACAAGCAGAGGTCAGCCTGCTCTTTTTTGGAGGTGGGAGGTGGGTACTAGGAACTAAATCCAGGCAAACTTTACCACTAGATGACATCCCCAACCTTTTTTTTTAATTTCTTATTTTGAGTCAGGGTCTCACTAAGTTGCTTAGGTCCTCACTAAGTTTCTGAGGTTGGCTTTGAACTTACAATCTTCTTGCCTCAGTTTCCCGAGTCACGGGGATTACAGGTGTGCACAACCACACCTGGAAGTCCTGCTCTTTATACAGGCTGCTGAAAATACCACCCTGAAGAATGGCCTGGGTAAAAAGCATGCAGAGTCTTCCCTTGGTGGCATACATAGGAAGAAGATGTAGAAAGGCTCAGAGTCCACGGAAGATCACCTCTCCCAACACCAATTAGCTCAGGACACCTTTTCCAATTGAAGGGGAAGAGGAAGGCCAAGAGAATAAGAAAGGCAGTTATTCCAAATCCTCTCTCTGGGGAATAGAGCAGCAGTTCCTCATGGAGGAAATACATCCTAGCATCTTGCTCACTCAACCCATTGAATTTAACAAGCAGGTTAACAGGAATATGACTGCCCCTCTTTGGGTAGGAGAATATTTTAGATAATCCTGTCCCCACATTTACTATATGTCCAAATCCAAT
Organism: Glaucomys volans; assembly: GCA_020662805.1. Lineage (NCBI taxonomy): Eukaryota > Metazoa > Chordata > Mammalia > Rodentia > Sciuridae > Glaucomys > Glaucomys volans. The sequence continues at coordinate 28,242 of JAJEJO010047892.1, forward strand.
ATTGTTCCTTTGTATTACCTCTTGAGATAAGTTATGGGCAGTTCCAGTTTTGCCTCCAATGATGGTTAGCAGCATGTGTTAATCTGGCTAAGTGATAGCACCCACTTATTTAATCAAAGACAAATGTGGGTGTTTCCATGAAGGTACTTTGATATGGTTAACATATGCCATTAATTGACTTTTAAGTAAAGGAGACGACTTTTGATAATGTGAATCGGCCTCATCCAATTAGGCTCATTCAGAGCAAAACTGACTTTTCTCTAAGGAAGAAAAAAAAATATCTTTCAAGACAGCAACACCAAGTCCTGCCTGAGAATTTTTAGCTTTCCAGCCAGCCTGCCCTTTAGATTTTAAGTTTTCAGTCCTACAATTGCAAGAGAAAATTCTTTAAAATACCTCCTACTTTCTGTTTCTCTACAGAAGCCTGATGGATATAGCCAGATATCAGAAACAGGTCAGAACAAGATGTTAATTAAATAAGCCTATAGTTCTGCTACATCCTTGCTCACCACACAATCTTACCAAGGTTTATTCAGTGTCTCAAGTTTCTTGATACCTGAGAAGAGACATCAATACTCTAGCCACTGTGAGATAACAAATTGTAATCTTTCCTGTGCTGCCTACTTTTCTAAACCAAAATATCAGAGCACATGGTCTGACAGATATGAGTGTACCTGTAGGGAGAAGTGAAGATAATAATGTACTTGAAACCAGCCTGTTCAAAAAGTCTGGGACATATAAATGTGTTTGTGTATCATGTGAGTTTACTTCACCCCAATTGCCTCTCTGACCAGATAAGCTTTCGCACAGCAAAGAAAATAATCAACACAGTGAAGATACAACATACAAAATGGGAGAGAATACGTTTAAGAGGTTCAGAACTCAAAAAACTCAACAGCAAAACAATAAATAATCTAATTTATAAATGGGCAATAAACCTAAATAAATATTTCTCAAAAGAAGGCATACAAATGGCCAACAGGTATATGAAAAAAACTGCTCAACAACACTAATGATTAGGGAAATGCAAATCAAGCCATGATGAGATACCACCTCACTCCAATAAGAATGAATGTCAAACAGTAAAAATATAAAAGATAACAGGGGCTTGAGAGAATATGGATTAATGGAAACCCTTACACATTGTCAATGGGATGTAAATTAGTGTAGCCAATATGGAAAATAGTGAAGAAGTTCCTCAAAAAACTAAAAATGGAACTACCATATGATCTATCCATCTCACTTTGGGTATACATCCAAAAGAAATGAAGTCAATCTGTCACAGAGACATCTGGACCCCTGTGTTCTTGCAGCACTATTTATAATAACCAGGACCTGGAAACAACCTATGTGTCTGTCAACAGATGACTGGATTTTAAAAAAAGAACCAGGTACATTTACACCATGGAATACTATTGAGCCACAAAAAGGAGGGAATCCTGTCATTTGGGAAAACATGGATGGAATTGGAGAACATTATATTAAGTGGAATAAGTCAAGCACAAAATGACAAATACCATATCACTCATATGTAGAATCTAAAAATGTTAATCTCATAGAAATATCATCCAAGATCAGCCTGGCCTTTCATCTTTCTCAGACAGGCCTCCTAGTCATCAATGATGGTCCTAAGCCTCTGGGTCCAGGGCCCCTGTTTCACAGGCTGCTTTTGAGAAACACTGGAGCTAAGAAACATAAAGTCTAATATCCTTCTCTCCAGCACTTGCCTCCCTCCTTGGCTCTTAGCTCTAGAATGCAGGAAGTGACTTTCGTAGATCCTGGGGAAAGCCTGGTCCAGTGGAAAAGCTCAGTGCCATGTATCGAAGGGAAGGAAGAAAGAAGGTGGGGCAAGAGTGAAAGAGACTTGCAGATGTGAAAGCCCAGTGTCAAAGACAAAAGAGCCCTTGCCCACTGACAGAGGAATCCTCAACTTGAACACTGTCAGCTCTTAACATTTAGAAGGACTTTGTGCAAGTGACTTTGCTTGAATGATCTATAGTTTTCTCATCTATAACAACAGAGTAATAATCATGCCTACTTCATAAGGAGAAAAGCAGACAATGTCTGTAGCGCATTTAGCAGTGTCTGACAGATAATTCATCCTGGATATATGCTAACTTGATGATGATGATGCCACCACTCTTGACATGCATTCCTCACCTATAAAATGAGGAGTTTAACCATCTGACCCTCCTCTCTCTTCCAGTTCTACAGTGTTATAACTGGGCAAGGCAGAAACCAACTCTTTTACTTTACATCAGCTCCATTTCACAATTGACAGTGTGGACTAAGAGAATGGCAGTGCTGGAGCCCAACTTTGAATTGTGCCCCTGAGACCAGCTCCAGCACCCAGTTCTAGATGATGCTGCTGCTAACAGCAGCTATAAGACTTCCACCCTTGCTTCTGCCCTCCCTAGATTGACTTGTGTCTTGCCTCTTGCTGCAATTCTAAGACAATATTGAATCTTACATTCAGCACACATTGAATTGCTATTGATTGTCACACTATGTCTCAGATTAGTTTTATTGCATTACATATTCACACATACAGCTTACTAAAACCAGCATACAGAGTCACCTCTCAATACCCTGCAGACTTCGGAATGTTTTCAGGACCATGAATTTCTCAGAGAATCGAACAAATTCTTCGCTGAACAACTGGCAGCGTTTATTGGAGAACTGACGTTGAACAACTAAGGAAAAGAATCTCAAAAGCACAATCCTCAAGGAACATAAATCACTTCTGATCAATTTCAATGGCTTCCAATGCAAGAATCATTTCAGTAATAAAACTGTTTGGGAAAAGACTGAAGGATTGTGTCTCTTAATCTTACACTTCCAGAATCTGTTATTAAATATGTCCAGGGCAACAATAGATCATAGATTCATTTGAAGAACCATTTAATTTCTCAAAACTATCAAGACTCAAGTGGAATTTATAAGTGGAATTGGACAGAAGATTTGTCATTCACTAGAGTTAGTCAGCAGCGCTGAAACATATGGCTGATTTTTCTCCCATTAATGAATCTTTCCATACTTGAAAAGTAATAACTTCTTAAGAATTGCACTTATCTGGGACTCACAGGGGAGAGTAGTGATGATTTTTCTCGCTTCAATATTCCACATCTCCTCCAATGAAAGAAACCCTCTACCTTTTAAAATAAAGATTTCTATTTCTCTCTACCCCTGCCCCCCAAAAAAGAAAATTACAAAGTTTAAAATTTAGATGGCCTTGTGTTTCCCAATTTATTGTGTTTACTTGATGGTCCATATACTAATTCATGACCCCTAAGTAGACTATGAGATAATTAACAGTAGACACAGCCTCAGAAGCTTCCCTGGGTTCTCCCATGTATCCAAAATAGTATTTCTTCACCAGGGATATTTTGTCCCCCAGGGGACTTGGCAATATGTAGACATATGTGGATTGTCATAATAGGATGTGGCTGGTGCTAGCAGCATCAAGTAGTTGATAAATGTCCTACAATGTACAGGACAGCCCCTCCAACATAAAATCATCCTCCCAAATTGTCACCAATACTACGGTTGAAAAATCTTGATCTAGAATCATTCTAGGCACATAATAAACACTGTTTGTTGCCCTTCTTGGGGATGCACGCCTATATTCCCAGCCACTCAGGAGACTGAGGCAGGAGGATCACAAGTTCCATGACAGCCTGGGCAACACAATGAGACCTGGTACCAAAACGAAACAAAACAAAAATGTTGGAATCGTGGAATACTACTGGCTCGTGTTCACATTAAAACAAAGGAGACCTCAAAATTGTGTGGAGTAGTCAGGGGATTCATGCAGGAGATGGACTTTAGTGGAAATTTATAATTATGGGCAGAAATTGGGTAGACATTCTAGAATGGGATGAGAATAGGAATTCTTAGAAGCATAGCACTTTTGAGAAATCAGAGCGGACTAACCCCATTGGCTAAAACCCCAAAGATGTACTCCAGACCATGGGGACCTTAGCAGGACAGAACCCAATATCAAATTTAAATGAATGATATGGTTTTGGCTTGAAAACAATTGATGTTGTGTGTTTTGAGGAAGGAGAATAGGAAAAAATTATATTTCATACCATTTGTGTTTATATGAATAGCATCATTGATTTATCTTAACACTGTTATACAAATGAAGGAACTGAAACACAGAAACATTAACCATAAAATTTGGAATTTTGTGCTTAATAATTAGGTAACTTGGTTTGCTTATGTTTTTAATGCATATTAATTATACAAAAGAGCAAGTTTCATTGTGGCATATTCATACATGGGTACAACACACTTTGCTCATATTATGTCTTTTGAAAGATAATACATTAATTACAGATAATAGCATTAATACACAGTATCATGTGATATTTATAGCACAGGCTCTGGAGCCAAAGTGTGTGGGATCATACTGGTTTCACCACTTAGTGCCTCATGACTTTGGGCAAGGAGTTGAACTTAACCAATATTAAGTAAGTTCATAAATGTAAAGCAGACAGAACAGGGCTGGGTGCATAGAATATACCTCATGTGGACTGTTATTATTATTGTCATTATTTTTAATAGTTCTTCCTTAACCCCAGCATACGAGTTTCTGCTGAACTTGATACCCAAAGAGCATCAACTCATCTGGTGTGGCAAAATGGAAGAGGAATTAGCAAGAACCTTTCAGGACCTTCCCAACTCATTCAATGAGATATTTTCAGGGAGCTCTCAAAACAGAGTCATTTAAATGGCACTATTTGAACTGAAAACATGTTCTCTAGTAGCCTATTAAACCTGAAATTTGAACAAGGAAACAGTAAAATAAACACACACAGGCCTGCTCCTTTGTGTAGTCAACTGAAAGATGATTCCTACTAGAGGGAGGGCATATAAGGGGGAGGAGGTCTTGAGAGGGAGATGGGATGCACACCAAAATAACCTGGAGTTTCTGAGGCCATAGCAACAGGCTAAAGGGGGAGGGACCCTTACACCTTCCAGTAATCAGAAACTTTACGTGGAATTTCTGCTTTCAATTTTCAAAAGGCAATGAGTATGGGGTTCTTCCATTATTAGTCAGCTTTACATTACTGTAACAAATACCTGAAATAATTCACTTATAAAAAGAAAAAAGGTTACTTTGGTTCACAGTTTTGATTATAGTCCATAATTGGTCAGCCCAATTGCATTTGGACCCATGGCAGTACAGCAAAACACGGCAGCAGCATGTGGCAAAACCATTCACCTCATGGCCAGGACAAGAAAGAGGAAAGGATTAGGATTCAAAGATTTCCTTCAAGGATACTTCCCTAATAACCAGAAAACCCCTCCTTAAGCCCCATCTCTTAAAGATTCCACTACCTCCCAGTAGCATCAAGAGCTGAGACCAAGCTTTAACACCTGGGTCTCTGGAAAGGGAATGCTAGTCCAAATCACAATCCATCAAAGTTACCTCTCTTACTTTTACTGACTCATTAAATGAAAAGAGGCACCAACCTGATAGATAAAACCAGGTTTCCTGCATTGAAAAGAAGAGGGAAGACCTCAGAGAAGAAAACTCATGAGGGCAATGATGACTACCACCAAATATCTGAAGGTTGACAGGGTGAATGGGAATTATATGTGATCATGTAGGGGCCAGTTGCCTAGAGTGGCTTTCAGTACAGCATACCGACGGTCTTTCTGCTGCTGAGAGTAGTCTAAACTGCAATTCACTGTGGGGGAGTAGTGACCCTTTCACTACTACCCACAATTAGAGTTCTGCAAGCAGGAGATGAATGACTGTGATGTGGGGAAATAGTAATGATTGCAAATTCTCAGGTAATTTCCAATTATATAATACCTAGATTTGAAACTTACATGGCCTATCTGGAGATCAGTGTAGATCCTGCTCCTTTACGTTCTTCAGGCTTGATTCCATCTTCAAAGTCACCTCTCATGGATTGTTCCTGGCTGAATGGAGCACTGTGTGAAAAAGGTTTTCAAGGCTACACAAGGTGATAGGCTGGTAGTGTCTGCCAAGGACAAGGAAAAGAGCAAAGGAGACACATTTTTCTTTCCTTGTGTACATGTAACAACTATTTATAATAAGAATGTTTTCAAAATATTTTAAATCTAATTGCCCTTCTCAGTAGGGAAAGAAAGAAAGAGAAAGAAAGAAAGAAAGAAAGAAAGAAAGAAAGAAAGAAAGAAAGAAAGAAGAAGGAAGAAAGAAGAAAGAAGAAAGAAGAAAGAAGAAGGAAGGAAGGAAGGAAGGAAGGAAGGAAGGAAGGAAGGAGAGAGAGAGGGGAAAGGAAGGAAGGAGGAAGGAAGGAAGGAAGGAAGGAAGGAAGGAAGGAAGGAAGGAA
>JAJEJO010047892.1:34673-49867 GCA_020662805.1 Glaucomys volans
AGGAAGGAAGGAAGGAAGGAAGGAAGGAAGGAAGGAAGGAAGGAAGGAAAGAAGGAAGGAAGGAGAGAGAGGAAAGGAAGGAAGGAAGGAAGGAAGGAAGGAAGGAAAGAAGGAACGAACGAACGAACGAACGAACTCCCTTTTCCTTTTCATCATTATGGTTAGAACATGAGATTTATTGCCTGGAAAGGATGAATCTGGGCAGAAGTAGCCACCTGGACCCCTCTGTGCCTCTGAGCCAAAGGTGTGGGCAGAGTGGGGACAGATAAGAACCTGGGAGGGATAAAGGGGAAACTGAACTCAAAGGAGGCTCCACCACACTCTCTGCTTGGAATTCCAGAGGGAGGCCACCTCACCATGTCCCTGTGCCAAAACACAGTGGCATGTTTAGGAAGGGAGAGAGCTAAAGTTGGTGCCCTAAATGTCTCCATTCACACGTGTTGTGGAAGTGTCCAAAAATTCTCATGTGTGATCAGAAATGTGGACATAGAGGAGGGAACAAGGGACCTGCCTTAGGTGACCATCACAAGATGTCAAATGACCCAATGGAAGGCATAGTGGATCATCAGAGGTTCCATACAGTCAGGTAGTTCTGAGATGGCATCAGGTTAACAAGGAGTGACCCCAAACCCCAAAGTGCCAAGAAAGCAGGCCCCACATTATACCATGGTGGATGTGTCCATAGGTAGAGGCTAGAAAGAGTCCAGCCAGAGGTTAGAGGAAGCTAACAAAGAAGCACAGCACTCACAGGGAGGCTCTTCCTGAAGCTGAGAGGATATAGAAGCTTCCCTGGCTTGAAGGTGCTGGGGAGTGGAGAAGGAAGGGAAGATCCTCTGAAAACTCCCACAGGGAGCCTGAACTTTGAATTGAGTCATCACTCCAAAGGCCACCTAAACCCAGACCAGACTGAGCTACTTTTAGTTGGCAAGCGTAGGGAGTGCTGTATGGCATGGTAGAGACGCAGCCGTCTCCCTTGCACACATGCACGCCGTAAGTACAGGTGTGGTCAAGCATGAGAACTGACAAGGTATGGCTGGCGCAGAGGGTCTGGATGACCTCCCAAGAATGGAAGGGAAGAAGCAATTGATTGGGAGTGTGGGAGGAAAGAAAGAGAGGGAGAGAGCCTTCTGAGGGATAAAGAAATAACTAACCCCGTTGATTAGATGCTTCTCAAGAAGCAGGTCCTTTGTATCCACACTGGTTCGAGTGTGGCCAGAGAGCAGCAGCAGGCACCACCCAGTGGTTGTTAGAAATCCAGAGTATCAGGCCACACCCTAGACCCACACCCTACTGCAGAAGAGTCTGCAGTTTAATGTAATCTCAGGTGATTTGTGCGTAGATTAGAGCCTGAAAGGTGCTCCATTTAACACAATCAGTTGAACACAATTCTAAAGTTTGAGAATATTCTCCCATTTTACAGATGGGGAAGCTGTAAAGTGGTGGAACCAAGAAAGGAATCCAAGCAATCTGACACCAGAGCCCACCTCTTCACGACACCCAAAACTGAGGCCACTTACTTCACTGGTTTGTTTCTGTTCAAATGTGTGTTTACAATTCTTTTTGATGCAGGCCTTGAATCTTTTGGAATGCCCCGTGGAGGTACAACGGTGAAGGGATTTCCACTTCCAGAATGTTTTCCCAAATAAAACACCAGATAGTCAAGATTCAGTTCATGTCCAGGATTCTGCATGATCAAGTGCCTCCAGTATTTTAAGTTTGGGGGCAATTCATAGCCATCATGTCTGAATTGTTCTGCTTGTTCTAAATTTGCCCTGCATGTATACCTTTCAAGAATAGCTCTTTTAGCTGATAAACCCCTGTTTTCAAATGCAAATGTGTGTTGAAATGTATCTGCTCAATCACTTCTCCCTTAAAATCATACTATAGTCAAATTACTCAAAAGGAATCCATAGTGAAGCATGAACATTTTCAAGCATAAGCCTGTGGTGCTTTTCATCTAAAAAGGTGACTAACAGCTTGCATAAGCTTATAACCAGACTTAAAGCTTAAAATCCCTGTGGAGTTTGCAAAGGGCATTGAGGAAGTGAGCCAAACCTAGGAAACATAAATGTCTTTGCATGCTGACTTATCTACCAGTCGTGAAACCGGTCTGATTTAAAAGTGTTACTGTTCAGCCCCAAAACCTCTATTTTCATGACAGCAAGTGGATAAAGCCCTCTGTTAAGAAAAATAAAAAATGGCTCCTATCTAACAAATGTTAATTAGGTCATGTAGTGTCGCCAAGAGCTCTGCAGTGACACAAACCCGTGCACCACTATTTGACACCAAGTGGGTAATTACAAAAACGTTTGAGGAAAATGAGTGACCTCTAGTCCTAAGTCTAGAATTAACTAGCCCTGTGACCTTGGCAAGGTGTTCTCCTCTCCGAGTTCTTTTTCTTTGGACTCAGTCATTTCCTACAATTCCTTTTCACTCCATAGCCTCAAATTTAAAATCATATCTTAATTATGTGCTAAGTAAAGTACAGCATATTTAATATGAAGGATGGCATAATGATAAAGATAGTTGAGAAGATGACAAGGCAGCATGGAAATTACTCATTATATAATACAGAACACAAAGTGTTGTTTATACTCTAAAACTATGTAAGAGTCTGTGTGCTGGAAAAAGCTGGAAGAAAGAGGGGACGAAGAAAACAGTGAGATCATAGGTGGGTACGATGTTCCCGTACATTTTGATTTCCATTAATTTGTTGTTTGTCTGATGTTCAGAAACCACCCTTTTAGGGAGGCATTTCTTCGTGTTACACCAAAGAACTGTTTGGTACTTTGCTGTCATTCATTTCCTCAGCTTCCAAAGTGGTGTTAGCCAGGTCGATCTCATTGCTATTTATGGACTATGTCACTTTCCAGAACTCAATATTGTTTCCAGAGTCATCACAGGCCTGTGTCCCAGGAGCCAGGCACATCGCATTCTCTCACCCCAAACCTGTACCTCCACCACGGATTTCAGGCTTGCTTTTTCCTCCACTGCTGGCTGAGAAAGAACAGATACCAGACACAAAGGTCAATCAGAGAACCTCAGGCGAGAAAGGACCTTGCAGTTTCCCCAGTCCTTCCTTAGAGAGCATCTATTTGGAGTGTCTGCCTGCCTCACAAGAGAGCTCTTCACTGCCACACAACTCATGGGCAGGGCAGCCAGGCTGGGTGGTATATCTGACCTTCCCACCATGGCAACATTGACTGGACCATGCAGACCACCCAATCCAAGATGGCTAATCAGAGCCTCTTTCCCAGAAATTCGAAATTGAGATAAGAGTCACTCACTTCCTGTATGGTAAAATCCAAAACATGTCAGCATGTCAGCATGGGTGCTGAGATAGGTATTTTTATCACCCTTATGGACCGTTAAAGCAGAGGAAGTTCATCTGGGGGTCAGTACATCAGTGAGGAGAGGATGTGTCCAGATGCCTTCTTGCTCCAGTCTCTTGCTATAGGACTGCTGCTTCCCGTCCTTAGGTTCTGTGAAACAGCTTGAATCTTTATAATAAAATCCCCTTTCAGCTTAAACTAAGGCAAGTTGGTTTCTGTTTTTAGCAATCAAAAGTATCCTAAGAGTCTCCCTCCTTCAACTATGGGAACCTCTCAGCAGGCTACAGGAAATCCTGTGAGATCAGGCCCTGCCTAGAGCCTAACTTTGTCTTCCAATCCATATTTCAGCCATGCTGGGCCCCACCTGGTAGTGCCCACAGGCCTTATCGCTGCTTGTCCCTGGGCTTTGCTGGCTGCCTTGCCTGAAATGCTCGCAGGCCCACCAAGCTCCCTCCCCATCCTCCCTAGGCAGGTGAAAAGCCTGGCCACAGGGGTCTACTTACTTCCTCCCTTTACTTGCAGCCTTGCATATGATTAAAGCACTCAGACAGAGTGCCGCCTGGGATGCTGGGAAGCTCTTTCTAATCCATGCTAGCCAGAGCTCTTTGAGCTTTCAGAGAGCAGCCCCCACCCCAGGGAAGCTGGAGAAGATGAATCTCATTGCTGCAGTCTGAGCTGATGTTGTTCTCATTAGGTTTGTCTGCATTTTTTATTTATAAGGATTTCCTGAACATCCAGGTTAAAGGCAGGCAGTGCCCAGCATCCCTATGCTTAATGAGGATTCAGTAGCATGGAGGAAAGAAAAACCCAGAACTGGGGACTTTGTGTCTCCAAGGGCACTCCAACTGAAAAAGAGAGCTCCTCTAATATGCCTAGGGAGAGCAATGCCTCCACTCAAAAGATTTACCAAAGAGCAGTCCTCAACCTGATTGAAAGGAATTTCAAATAATGATTGTAAGATTATATAGTATATGCAAGGTGTCTCACAAAAGACCTCTGTCCTGGGTGGTGTTATCATTTCTGATTTGTAGATAAGCCCAGTGAGGTACACAAGTTAAGAAAGGTTATACAGGGACAAAGCTACTCTGTTTGGTTCCAATGACCCCTTTAAGTGGTTCGCAAAGTGTGCACCTGGGCCAGCAGCTCAGCATCACTTAGGAGGAACTTGTTAAATAAGAATTCTTGACCCTGCCCAGACCTTCAAAATCATTCTGGGTTTTAGCAAGGCCTTCAGGTGAAGCTGATGCAAACTCTAGGCCCTCACTACTCAGTGTGGTCTTGGACCTGCAGCATCAGCATCACCTGAGAACTGTTTAGAAAAGCCGACTCTCAGGCCCTGCCCCAGACAGAGTAAGTCAGAGACTGCATTTTAATGTCTGAGTGATTTGCGTGCACATTTTTTTAAAAAGAGCCGCTCTTCCCTGTAAAAAAGCTAATAGTTGGCATTTAATAAAGTATAATTTTAATCCTGTTTGAAATCCAGAAAAAGAGGAAAAGGAAGAGAAGTTCTACTGTGAATTAAATTAACAAAATACAGATGAACTGGAGAAAAGACATACAAATTTTATTGATAATTTTAATTTTATAGGTATGGGGGTATCACAGGAAAGAAGTGAAAAATCCAAAAAAGTGGTTAGACTCAGGGACTTATATCCCATTTTAACAAAAGGGGATAAATTGTGGAGAAGAAACTAGACAAGGAAAAGGAGCTTTGAACTTTTAGGAGTGACAAATTGTGCAAAAATGACTAGGAAATACATCAGGACAAATAATGGAAGATAAAGGTTATTTTAGTAAGTCTGTTTATGCAAATTCATCTTGGTGCCAACTCTCCACTTCTAGTGATAAGGTTGCTCTTCTTATCCTGTTGCCTGGAGATGGGTGGGGGGAGGGAGGAGGGATGCTCTGCTTTTAGGCAAATAACAGGAGAGAAAACTTTTCCTGTATCTATTGATTTTGCCTTCAGCTCAAAATAATCCTTATGCTACAGGAGAATATTTCAGAGTAGCATATTCTGGATGCCTTCACCAACAAGAGACAAGCAATCAGTACGGTTCATAAAAACAAAAGGTCCAGTTTTTCAGCTGTCATTTCTGTTACTATAGTGGTAAAATTGTCTGATAGTGGATAAAGTGGAAATTTCCATGCCCTAGTTGCTCATGATAACCACTTCTATTTTCTGGATGTTGCTGGTCAATATGTGTTTTTATACATTATCACTAAGTTGACATAACACCTTGAATAATTACCCATATCTTGGAATACAATGCAACTACTAAAATGATACTGAGGTTTCTTTATTAACATGAAAACATCCTTAATGGAAGTAAATGCAAAATCACAAAGTGTGACCAACTTTTTAAGTGTAGTTCTATCATAAAGAGGTATGAGGCAGATGATAGATAAACAGCTATTAATATACAAATATACATGAAAAACAAGCAAGAGAGCCAAAAAATATTAATCCTGGATATTTATTGGAGATAGGGGTACTAGCTATGTTTTATTTTCTTAATTTTGCTTACATAGTTGTCCAAGTTTTCTTCAATGATTCTACCTTATTTAATAATAATGAATAAAATCTCTTTTAAAATATTAAAAGAGATATTTTAATTCCCTCTATTCCTGAAGACATGATTTCCTCAAATAACTGAGTTTTAATTCCCTGTGTGTCTAAACTTTTCATTTCAACTTGGAGAGGGCATGTATATGACTTGGTCCCTACCTCTGACATGGTCTCCACTAGTTAACAATGCTGATGATACAGTTGCAGACGCCATTGTTGTGTTGTGGTACCCCTGGGTAAGACTGAAGGGCTACAGCATGCTTTGTCCCTTACCAAAGGACCTCTGTTGCTAAGTCTGGGTTCCTGGGTCTCGGATCTGTTTTAATGGTTTTAGCACCTTCAGACAGTCCTCGTTATTTGTCCATCTGTTGTTACACACTCTCTCCTTCCTCTAACCTTTGGCTTCCAATATACTGAATCCTTTGAAATCAGATGAACTCTGTTATCAGTGAGTATAAAGAGAAATACTGTCTGAGTCAAGAATCAAGGAAGCCATGCTGCAAGGAAGTCCCATGAGCTTTTGCACAGGGCTTCCTTGCCGTCTCAGGTGCATTCAGTTTCTTTTGGTTTTATTCTTGGTTTCTGAGTCTGTTCTAGATTAATGAAGTTGCTGGGGACAGAGTTCTACATAAGTGAAGTGGTGGTGTTTCTGATAACAAATAGCAACTTGATTAAGAAAGAGCATGACTCTGAGTCTCTGGCCATCTCCCTCCAAGAGGAGGAGGCTGCAGATGGTGAGAACAAAGCCAACTGGGTCTCTTCTATCCCTATCGAAAGGAGGTTATTTAGGTTCACCACCTGGTTAGTAGATTTGCCAGATGGCAAGGCTGAGTAACTGCTCAGAAAGAGAGTAAGTACCCAATCCATCACTCCAGCTCAGCAGACCCTGTTTAACATGGGAAGCACATAGCGGTACATAACATGGGCAATGAGGCAGCGAGGCGCCATCATAAGGCAGCCATCTGGGCTTGTGTTGAACAGCCCTGTGCACAGTGGCCATGGGAATGACCCAGCTGAGATTTGTAGGGCAGGGATGAGGAGGAGGCTGGGGCCCCAGGGCAGAGAGTGGGTGGGGGAGGCAGGAAGCGGGGTGCCCACATGCTCCTCTCCTCCTCATTGATAGCTTTGGCCACTGGAAAATTAGCCACTTCCATCTCGGGGGTATTGTTGACTCAACCAACCTCTCCTAGTTCTCAGAGTTTTTCTTTATTGTTATTTTCAATTTTGATGAAAAAGTAACATTTTTATGCCAAAGCAAGAAAAATAAAACTATGACTGAAAGTGGTTTTGAGTACTTTGACAGTTCTGACCCACTCTTTCTCTCAGGAAATGGTATGTGCGGCTGTGAGAGGAGGGCCAGGGGAGGATTCATGCACCTTGTTCCTCTGGAAAACAGGATGATAACAGCAAAGCTCCAGTTATTTCCCCTGGAGCTCTAAGTTGTGAGGTTGACAGACCCAGGTACAGGACATCAGTGAGTGAGGCCCAGAAAGAAAAGCAGGTGAACCAGGCCACGTCCAGGTTGGGCATCGTAGGCTACATGGGACAGAAAGCATTTTGTCTTTGTTTGTGTCTCTTGGTGTTCTCATTCCCCACGGTTCCCAACACAGTACTGCCCGCATTAAGCAGTCAGTTTCATGTTTGTGGCCATGCATTCATTTATTCAGCAAGCATTCGCTGCTTGTTGGGCACTGGGAATACAATGGTAAACAAAACAGAAACAACCCTTTCCCTCCTGAAACCGACTGTTGCAAAATGAGGACTTAACTGCCAGAAGAGTTGCAAGGAAGAAAAATATGGGGTTGTCCATGTACCATGGATTCTTCATTGATTATGAGTGAGTGGGAGCTCTTCTGCCCACTTGGCAGATAAAATGGATGTCCCTCTGATACAACATTCTTACTTAACAAAACAGTCTAAGGAAAGGCTCTTAATGTGGCTGAGATTTTAGACAAAAAGATGTTCATTGGTGAGTTATTTATAATAGAGAATTAAATCAGCCCTGCTAAGTATGATATAAATGGTTAAATTGATCATGGATTTCCCTACAATGGCATATTATGCAGAATTTAAAACATTTGTAAAGAATTTTGAATACCTACAAAAAGTTCATTATATAATACTGAGTGGAAAAGCAGGACAAAAATTTTGGTGCAGAAAATAAACCAGTAGAATAGAAGAAATAATGTCTAAATGCTAACAATCACAGTGTTGGGTGGGAGTCCTGCTCTGTACACTTTTCTCCATGGTCAACGTTTCCCCTCGCCCACCTCTTGCCTCATCCCATCACTCATGTTATAAAAGAAGGAACCAGAACTTCACTTTTCACATTGTCAGGTACTTCAGAAATCATGAAAACTAAGTAAGCACACCTAATAAATATTTTGCTGCCTGGTATTTTTCTCTCCATTTGGCTTTATCAAAATAGATATATTAGATACATTTTCATAACACAGATTTTTTTAATGTCCTAAAAATAAGGCTAACAGCAGTAAAATTCCTATTTCAGCTTTCAGATGAAGGCAGAATGTGTTTTGGTTAGACCACATATGGTGCCTCAGTTGAAAATTAAATTGGAGGCTTCTGCCCTAAGAAGATGGAGTAGAGGCCTGGCACAGTGGCCCATGCCTGTAATTCCAGCAACATCGGAGGTTGAGGCAGGAGAATAGCACATTCCAGGCCAGACTCAGCAACCTAGCACAACCCTGACTTTTAAAAAAAGGACTGGGGATGTAGCTCACTGGAAAAGCCCCTGGGTTCAATCCCCACCAAAAAAAAAAAAAGGTGGTGTAAACATACTTCTCTCTTATCTTCTCACTGAGTGCAACTAAAAACCATAGGATTTATATAAAAAAACAAAGATAAGAATACTTGAAAGATGGAGTGAAGAGGCCAGGCTGGCTAGAGACCTCAGGACCTGAGCAACAAGATAATGGTGAGATCCCTGGGTTTTCTTTTTGCTTCAGCTATCACAGACTTGGAGTTAAAGAAGCCAGCAACCCAGAAACATTAATGGACACAGACAAAAAAAATCCCAACAAAAGACTGCTCTCTCTAGCCAAAACAGCAGGGAAGAAGCAGCCTAGCAAACAAGAAAACTTTTTAAAGATAATCCACTTCAGCAACAGAAAGGCCATGGTCACAATCTCAGCAAAAACCGAGTGGGGAGCCTAGACTTCTACCTTCCCAAGGCAGCACAAGCTGCCTCAGCACCCCTGCCATGATGGTATCAGAGAAGCCCAAGGAGGAGCTGGCACTTTGATCCTTATCAGTAACAAGGCTCTTCCAACAGTGTCACTGGAGACCACATGAGGATCCTGGACTTCCACTTTCACCCGGGAGAACAAACCAAGTGGAAAATCAGGATCTTGCCATCACCTGCAGTAACAAATCCACCTCTACTGTGATGTCAGTGCAAAATATTTGAGGAGCCTAGATTTCCACTCCTGCCTAGCAGTAGGAGGGATCCCCTACTTCAGGTGTCAGCAGAGAATGAATGGGGAAACCAGACTTCTACCTCCACCCAAGAGAGATAAGGCAGTGGTCTCTCTCTTCTGCTGTCAGAGTAGTATCAGAGAAAGGCAGCTAAAACAGAATTTTAAACAGGCTTTTAGAATGTTAAAATTAGATCCAGAGTCTCAGAATATGAAAATGCCCAGGTTTTAATTTTTTAAAAAGCACTCATCATGTCAAGAACTGGGAAGATCTTAAACTGAATGAAACAAGACAATGAACAGATGCCAACACCAAGATGCAAGAGATGTCAAAATTATCTGACAAGTATTTTAAAGCAGTCATGATAAACATGCTTCAATTAGCTATTATACTTTTTAAAAATGAAAGAAGTAGAGAACTCCCTCAACTTTATAAAGATTATCTACCAAAAAATTCTACAGCCAACATTATGCTGAATAGCGAAAGACTAAGTGCTTCCTCCCAACTATTGGGAAAGAGGCAAGATTGTCCATTATGACTAATCATACTGAAAATATTGTTGCAAGTTCCATATAGTGCATAGGAGTCCAGGTCAGAAAAGAAGAAAGAAATGAAGCTGTTTGCAGATTACCTGATTATGTATGTAGAAAGCGCCAAGGAATCCACAAAAAACAAAAATCAGAACAAAACAAAAACTCCTAAAACTGATGCATGAGTTTAGCAAGGTGTCAGGATATAGGATAAACATCTTAAATCAATTTAATCTATATATACTACCAATAAACACATGGACACTGAAATTAAAAGCACAATATCATTTCCAATTAAAAAATAAAATATCAATTTCGGGTATAAATCTAACAAAACATATTCAGGATACAACACCAATGAAAGAAATCAAACATGATCTAAATACATGATGAAACACCATGTTCATGAATCGGAAGACTCAACCTAGTGAAAATTCTCCCCAAATTTCTCTACAGGTTTGATGGAATTTCTATCAAAGTCCTAGAAATATTTTTATAGAAATAGATAAGATTATTCCACAATTTATATGGGAAGACAAAGGAAATGATTTTTTAAAATAATAAAGTGTGAGGGATGGGTCTACCCAATTTTAATACTTATAATATAGCTATGGCTACCCAATTAGGATGCTAATTGGGTAGTGGTGGAGGGATTAACCCATCCAACAATGAAACAAAAAAAAAAGAACCCAGATAAAGACCCACTAAATATGCCCAAATGATCTTTGCAAAGATGCAAATGCACTTTAATGGAGAAAAGATAACATTTTTTTAAAACAGTGCTGAAACAATTTTATATTTTAGCTGTCCCCACAAAAAAACGAACTTCTTGACCCAAGTTTTCACACTTTATGACAATTTAATTCAAAATTGATCACAGACCAAGTAATGCATACAATTATAAAACTTTCAGAAAAAAAAAGGAAATCTTCACAATCTAGGACTAGGCAAAGACTTGAACTTTTCACCAAAGGCACAATCTATAAAAGGAAACATTGATATGTTGAACTTCATCAAAACTGAAAATTTTTGCTCTGCTAAAGACCTTGCTAAAGAATGAAAGATAAGACACAGACTGAGAGAAAAATTTACAAACTAGCAATCTGACAAAGAATGAGTATCTAACATATACAAAGGACACTCAAAACTCAAAATTTAAAAAATAAGCAACCCAACTATTAAGATATGAGCAAAAGACATGAAGAGAGAGCTCACAAAATAAAATACATGGATAGCAAATAAGTACATGGAAAGCTGTTCAACAACATTAGCCATTAGAAAAAATCCAAATTAAAACCAATGAGATATGAATACACATTTATCAGAATGACTGAAATTAAAACAGGACCAATACATGTTGCTACTGGGGAAAAAAATTTATACAGCTATTTTAGTCAACTTTGCATGCTGTAACCAAAAAGCCTGACAAGAAAATCTTAGAGGAGGAAAAGTTTGTTTTGGCTTAGTTTCAGAGGTTCAGCCCATGGTTGTTGGACTTCATAACTCCTGGCCTATGTTTGTGCAGAAGATCATGGCAGAAAGATCTGACGGAGGAAAGCAGCTCAGGACATGGTAACCAGGACGAAGAGAGAGAGGGAGAGAGAGAGGGCACTCCACTCACCAACAACAAAATATAAACCCCAAAAGCATGCCCCAAGTGACCTGTTTCGTCCAGCCATACCCTACCTGCCTACAGTTACCACCCAATTCATCCATATCAGTGGATTAATTCACCTAGTAGATTACACCTCTCATAATCTAATCATATCAGCTCTGAAAATTCTTGCATTGTTTCACACATCACTTTAGGGGGGACACCTCATATCCAAGCCATCACAAGAGCTATTCTAGAAAACACTCTGACAGTTTCTTTAAACAATGAACAGGTAACTACTATACAACCTAGCAAATATACTTCTGGGCATTTATCTTAGAGAAATAGAAACTATATTCACACAGAAACCTGTACATATTGTTTATAGTAACTTTATTCATAACAGCCCCAAACCAGAAGAAGCCCAGATGTCCTTCAGTGGGTGAGTGAAGCGAAATCCACGTCAAAGAATACTACTCAGCAGTACAGAGAAACACGCAGCTGATACTTGTAATAACTTGGATGGAACTCCAGACAATGATGCTGTGAGGAAAAAAGCAAATCCCAAAAGGTTATGGAATACATGATTTCATTTAGAAGAATTCTTGAAATGGCAAAATTGTAGAAATGGAAAACATATTCTGGATGGCCAGTGGATAAGGAGGGGATAAAGGGCAAGAGGGAAGTGGTCATTGCTATAAAAGGGATCACAAAGGATCCTAGTGATGGAAAGGTTTGTATCTTGACTACCCATGTGAGTCTGCTAGCTGTGACACTGTCGTGTACTTCTCAAGATGTTACCATTGGGGTAAACTAGGTACAGGGCATTCCAAGTCTCTTATTTCTTACCATTGCTTGCAAATATTCTACAAAATATATCTCAAAATAAAAAGTTTAATTGAAAAATTAAATTAGAAAAACTTGAAGGTGTGTAAATGAGAGTGGTAAAGCAGAAATGAATGAAGAGACTCAGAAATTGGAAATAAAGAAAAGTGAACATTTGATGAATGTGGGCATGTGGGCTGCAGGGTCACAGAGGTAGGAAGGGCAGGAGGAAGTCAAAGCAGGAGGCTGAGACCCCAGGGTAGGAGGGATGGGGCAGGATCAGAGTTGCCCAGCAGGGGAGCTGCACCCTAAGGCAGGGAGCTCCTGCTCCTGGCAGGATTCAGTCAGACCCTGGTGGCCACCCATCAGGCACCTTCAAAGCGTCCTACCAAATCTAGGAACATACGAGGTACTGCTCTACTTTCAAAACTAATTTTCCTCTCTGGCTCCTTTTGTTTTCCAAACTGACCATAAATTAAAATGGTTTGCACTCTGCCATTAGTCCAGCTCTTTGGGAGCTGAGTGGTTTTCATTACTAAACGGCTGAGACTGTCGCTTGGGGTAGTGGATGCTCTTGTGACCCACCTCCAGGAGCCATCACCATTCCTGATGCTGTCAAAGGACTGTCCTTGACCAGGAGCAGCTTTATTTCCTCCTGGAGGCCATGCCCATAACTCTCATCACTGCCACTTGCAAGGAGAGGTGACAGGTTTAAGAGTGAAAATGAAGAGCTTCGGAAATTCCTCACCCTTGGTTTTTGTCATATTGAGTTTCCTCTCTTACCACATATAAAGAAATAAACCAGAAACACCAGGGACAATTCAACATGCATTACATTTCAACTATGATTTTCTATTGTGTTCATTTTAACTCAACTACAATGATCAGTAACCTGTGAGCCCAGGAGTGCTGGGGTCCCTTGATAGGGGAGGAGTCCCAGCCACAAGGAGTCCTGCATCACAGGAGGAGTGAGAGAACAGCTCTTGACTGTCCATCACCTGGCTTAGGTTTAGGCCCATATTTCGCCTCTCTATATCAATGTGTCCCTTGCTTCCCCCTGACTTGGCCTTGCTTTCTTCCTTGAACATACCCTTTCACTCCCTTTTCATCAGCGTTACACCTTGTTTGTCTCAGTGCTTAAAGATTCTGCTTAACTTCTATGTTAGCTCTTGTTTCTCATTGGGTGGGTCAGATTTTCACCACTATGGCAGAATACCTGAGAAAAACAGGTTAAAGGAGAAAAGATTTATTTGGGCTCACAGTTTCAGAGGTTTCACTTCACAGTTGGTCAGCTCCATTGTTTCTGGGCCAACAGTGAGGCTGACCATCATGGTTGAAGGGTGTGGCAGAACAAAGCTGCTCATCTCAAGGTCTCTGGGAAAGAGAAAGAAAAGAAGGGTCCAAGAACAAAGTATACTCTTAAGAGGCACATCCCCAGTGACCCACTTCTTCCCACCAGGCCCACCTCCTAAAGTTTCCACCGCCTCCCAATACTGCCACCAGTTGGCACATGAGCATTCCAGATCCAAACTATAACACTCATCAAATCATGGAGAAGTGCAGTGTGTCCAGTCTCACGGTCAAGGATATCTAGCTCCTGGTGACTGATCTTACTTCAAAATTATCCGCTGTGGAGGGGAACCTGGAACAAGTCTCTTCTCCATGCCCATGTGTCGGCTTCCACTGGAGTTGGTGTGAATCACATCCAGTGTAGCATGGAGCACAGAAGACCAAGACAAGGGAGAGCTTAATGCAGACAATCAGTAGCAATCAACAACCCAAGGAGTCCAACTAAGAAAGACCAAGAGTTGGCAAGACCTGCAAGTGGAGGCGATGAAATAGGAGCCATGATGAGGAACTGGGAAAGTGGATGATGTCACAGGGAGCAAGACCAAAGTCGATCATCTCCTGGGTTGTCTGGCACTGGGAAGATTTTAAAGGCCAGGTATGACAGTCTCATTTTGTTCTCATTTTGCTTCACGATGTCTCAAAGACACCACCTGTCACCTGGCAGATGACTGACTCAGCAGCCTGGGGGTTCACAGGGGGGCAGCCTGTCTTGGACACAACCCTGCAGAGTAATGCCAAGGCATCACACAGCACTAAGAGGCTAAAGCCAACAGATGTCTTTACACCCTACATCATAGTGTTGGGATCAGAGAAGAATAATTGACAGTGCCCCTGATCAAAACAGGCTCCTTGTCACAGCATATTTAGTGGAAAATACATAGAAAACAAAAGCTGAATTCTCCATCCAAGCTGCAGTGTTCAAGACATCGTTGCCAAGAATAAAGCATTGAATACAATCTTTTAAGTTTTACTGGAGTAAGTTCTATATGGTGCAATGAGACAGCAACCCAACCCTGCAGCTCACGGTGAAGTACAAACAACTCTGATGAGGACAAACAGGTACATTATATTAACTCAATAAATATTTACTGAGCACGCCTACTATGTGCCAGTACCAACCTAGTTGTCCATCCATATGCGAATGAACAAAAGAAAATGTGGTACATATACATAATGGAATATTATTCAGGCATAAAATATTTAATCATTTGTGGCAACATGGACGGAAGTGGAGCACAGTTAAGTGAAATCGGTCAGGCACAGAAGACAAAAATTGCATTTCCTCACTCACATGTGGAAGCCAAAATAGTTTATTTCATTCAGGTAGAGAGAAGGAGAGTCAGAAGGAGGATAGAGGGAGGTTGGATAATTGATAAAGAAAGGAGATGAGCCAGGCGTGGTGGCGCACGCCTGTAATCCAAGTGACTTGGGAGGCTGAGTCAGGAGGATTGCGAGTTCAAAGCCAGCCTCAGCAACTTAGCGAGGCCCTAAGCAACTCAGTGAGACCCTGTCTCTAAATAAAATACAAAATAGGGCTGGGGATGTGACACAGTGGCCGAGTG
>JAJEJO010047892.1:49967-66668 GCA_020662805.1 Glaucomys volans
GAAAAGAAAGGAGATGTTCTAGTGTTCTACAGCACAGTAGGACAACTACAAATACAGCAATTTGTTATGTATGTCATTTAAAAGATAAAAGAGTTCAAAGTTCCCCAACACAAAATGGATGATAAATATTTAAGGAGATGGAAATGTTAATGACCCTAAGTTGATCTTATACATCGAATATGTATATTGAATTGTCAACACTGTATCCCACAAATATGTATGATTTCACGTCAACCACAATTTTTTTAATTATAGAAAAATCTGGGGCTCTGCAAGCAAAACTTGAAGGAGGGAATGACTGCTGAGTGGCCACCTAAAAATATATGATTTGGTTGATTTTTTCTCTGTAAAACTGGGCTATTAACCTTACTACATCTAGCTGGTGGGTGTTTGTTTTTTCTTTTTTTATTGAGAACATGGTAAGAACCACTGCTCAGAACAAGGATGCCCATACCAATTGACTTTCCCTCCCTGTCCCCTCCATCCCTCAGCTTCACCTTGCTTCCCTATGGACTCTGAGGACTGCTGACTCAGAAAGTTTGGTAATGTTTTCTTATAAAAGTACTTAATGTGGAAGAGGAGGCACCTCTCTCAGAACTTAGAGCAGGTCCCAGCACTGGCCATGGTGTTTCTAATAAGCTTTCAGAGGGATTTCTGCTTTAAAACAGTGTTCAAGACTCCACATATGATCATTCCAACAGTGAGCACTGGCACGCTCTCCCCTAGACGAAGATGCCTCAAACCAGACTCAGATCTTCAGTGCTCTTTATTTCAATTAGCTCTTCCTGCTTTGTTAACATCTCTTTGAATTTACCTTCTTTTCCCCCTCCACCAAAAAGTCTAACATCCGAGGTCAGATGTCTCCAAGGAGTTTGTATGTGTTTGCACAAATAACGCAGAAATCCTTAAGAACTGTGAATTACCAAGTGGGATCAGCTCGATGCCTTTTGGAGTTCTTTACTTTTGTGGAGCTTGTGTTTACCTTTTATTTTAAGTGCTTTCAAGTCCATCCTCTTGAAGTACCTTGTCTTACCGGGAGCTCTGCTCATTTGTTCTCGTTGCCTCCTTCATTGAGAAGAACCATCAATCAGCGTCTGAAACACAGCAGCTCCAGTGCAGCATCAAAAGCCACCGGTGGCAGCTGATGGCAAGAGGACGCAGTGGGCATTGTTGTTTGTACACAGGCCTTCATCTCTTTGAGAAGTGTCTCTGTTTGAAATGAATAAGGCAGACAAGAGCGGTGGCTTCAAAAGCAGCTGTCCTCTGGGCTTTTCCTGTTGAAAGTCCTGTGCAGCACCATTACTCGAAAGTAGAGAATAAAAGGTGAATCTGAGGCAGGCTGCAGGTTTCCTGGCAAGAGACTTATATCTGGACTTAGCCAGGCTGGACTGCTGGACATTTGTTTTCACTTTGTGGATTTGGGTTTACAAGGTTAACATGAAAGAGTTTTTTATTCTTTCACAGTGATTATGCTTAAAAGTTACATAAACCTCCCTCACCAAGTCCCTATCTCAGAAGTAAGACAGGCTCCCTTCTTTGCCAGTGCCTCTTTAATGGTGTCAATGCTGAAAGGAGTAGAACTGCCAACAATGCGGTTGCCATGGTTACAGACTCTGGACCAGAGGATTAGCAGATCCCTGGCCCAGCTCTTCCATCCAGCCATCACCTCCTCTAAAGCAAGAGGCCTCCTTATTCGCTGATCCATTCTGTAAGATTGGAGTGCACATCGTTTTCTGTGGTACTTCACGACTCTTCTGTAGATTCTTAATGACGATGATGTTCAGGATGACTTCAAGTCCTGGGCTAAGTGGGAAAGTCGAAACAATGTTCAAGACTCACTAGGTGATCATCCTAATAACAGGCTTGAGGATCATCACCTTCATGTTTTGTCTGCAGAGGGTTTGCAGTGAGTAGCAGAGGGTTCAGATACAGATATCTGGCTCACAACTGGGAAGTGTGAAGGACTTACAATATGTATTCGATGTACAGCTTCATTTATGAATTCACTCTATTTTTTCCATCCTAATTTTCCCTACCTCCATTTTTCAATTTATCTTGCATTGATCATATCTTTAAAAACTGCCTTATATCCTTTTGAAGCAAGGCTAAATATACAGAAAATACAAATATATTTATCAAAAATCCATTGAATTCTAATAGGATGGGAGAAAAAAGTACAAAGGCTTTGGGTCTAGGAAGAGAAATTTACATAATTCAAAGTACCTATAATCATATTCTGTGTAACATCAAATAGAATAACTTTATTTGATATTCTTTGTTGAAAAATACATACACACATGATTGATTTCAAGAAAACTGGGATTTCTAATATAAAAGAGGGATAATGACATGGGACTCCTAACCAGGAAGTGACCTGAATAATTAGGGGACAACTAGATGAACTTGCTCACAATGGATGTGGGTAGTCCTTGTAAAATCCTGGGGTACCATGAAGACACACCATCTGGGAAGTACTTAATGGGTTCTAAGAGAACTCCTCCATCCTGCACACAGCAGGAGCAAGTAAGAGGCACTATGCCTATATTTACAATAATTTTGCAGGTAATCTTCAAATTAACCCAGGAAGAAATTATTTAAGGACTCGGAAAAGAGAATGTTATCCAGGGCTTTAGAGTTATTTTAATCCTCTCAATAACACTTTGAGGCAGATGTTTTAATCTCTACTTTTTTTTCAGGTGAGGTTGAGAAAGGTTAAGCAATTTATGCAAGACCACATAACTAGTAAGTAAAGGAGCAGGAATTTAAGTCCAGGGCTGTCTGTTTCTAAAAACAGATTATTACCTCAGTCTATTCAATATTTCCCAAGCTCAAAGAACACAAGTCTGAGGCTATATCCCAGACCCTCAGATCAGAATCTCTGAAGAATGAGCCAGTCGCAGTGGTGCTCGCATATAATCCAAGCAACTCAGGAGAGACTGAGGCAGGAGGATCTCAAGTTCAAGACCAGACTCAGTAACTTTTCAAAGCCCTAAACAACTTAGTGAGAGCCTGTCTCAAAATTAAAAATGAAAAGGGGATGTGACTCAGTTGTAAAATACCCTAGGATCAATGGAAATGTGGCGTTTAACAAGAAACCAGATGATGATGATTATCAGAGAAGTTTAAGAAAACTAGCTAATGGGGTGATGCACACCTGTAATCCCAGTGACCTAGGAGGCTGAGGCTGGAGGATCATAAATTAAAGATCGGCCTCAGCAATTTAGCAAGGTCCTAGCAATTTAACGAGACCCTGTCTTAAAATAAAAAATTTTAAAAGGGCTGGGGTTGTGACTTAGTGGTTAAGCACCCCTGATTCAATCCCTGGCACCAAAAAAAAAGTAAAAAAGAAAACTACTTTATTGCATCAGATGGAAAATGAACACTATCTGCCTCTGAGTAATCAAATAGAAGCCATCAGAGATTCAAAGCATATACAACTAAAAATAGACTATGTCATTCTGGAGTTTATCTGATTATATTATGGGCTGTTTATTCTAGGTTTGAGAATATAGTATTTTCTGATTGAAGGTTATCTAGATTCTAAAATACCAAGAACATTTTGAAAAGTTAAAAATGGGCTTTAATTTGAACCTCAGACTTTTTTAACTTTCCTCTCTACCTCCCTTGATCCTGAGGAGCTGCAGTGAATTTGCGTCCAGTTTGGATCTCTAGTAGTTTTAATGGGTGCAGCAGATCTGGTTGTGTAGGACTGGAGGACTGCTAGAAAGATGCACAGGCTGAGAATCAGTCCTGAACCTGCTTGTCCTTCCAAACCACCTTTCATCCGACCAGCAAATTACACAATGCAGGAAGTAGAAAATCTGTCATTGCTTGGTTTGTTTTTCCTGCGTGCCTGATGAGAAGAGCCGAGGCACAACAAAACCTGTGGTCTCGATCTCCAACACAAGAGCAGACGACCAACTTGTACAACCTAAACACTTAGTTAACTAAATGGAAAGCAAAGCCACGATTCCGGACACAACTGCATTAAGTCAAGCTGTGCAGCGCCACCACCGTGCAGCCACAAGTGGAGGTGGACAGACTGACCTGAAACCTGAGAACATCCAAGGGGCTTTGGACCACTGCTTCTCGGCAGTTCTATTGTAAGTTATTCCCATGATCTCAAAGAGAAACTTGAGCGATCACCCCCATTTTGAGCATTTTGAGATCTTTGTGTAACACACTTGCTTTTGATGCTATGCCAAGAAACTTGCTTTGAATGAGATCCCAGACATGCTGCCAATAATAAGCAAGTAACAATTACATTTCACAAATAATTGAATATGCTTTAAAATGCTTCCATTCCTGACTGTTCCTGATTTAATTTAATATTCACCAAAACTCTGAGGTTGATATGCTCATGAACATGATTTTATGGATGAGGATACCGGTTGCTGCTTCACAGGGTAAGTAATTTGTAGAAAGCCCACAGCTGGTGGCCGGGAGCCCATCTCATAGCATGATGCTACCTGAAGCCCGAGCACTCACAGATTTAGGCTATTCACCTTTCAAAAGAGGAACTCTCACACTGGATTAAAATGTAAAGCCCAACAATACAAAATGCTTACTCCTTAAAAATAGATATCTATAACAAAAAGATGAAGAAATGCTAAAGCAAAAAAGTTTTATTAAGGAAACTCACATGACAAAAAGAAAACAGCTGAGAAGGGGAAGTTGGCATCATAAAGAGATTTTGAAGCCAAAAATATGGTAGGGTAGAGAAAAGTTCCATTATGAAAATTGAAAATCAATGTGAAGCTATGGATTACCAAAGTGGCAGATACACAGAGAAACAATGAATAAACAAGTACTTGCAATGAAAGGTCTTTGTTTTTATTTTTTTCTTCTCAAAAAATTAGGTAACCTTAAAAATTAAAGAAAAAATTCAATAGATAAAAATTTAGAAGACATTGAAGATGTGACAAAAATAGATACAAATTTGAAAAAACAACAGAGGTTATGAATACAATTAATAAATTAGAACCTATAGACATATATTGAAATCAGGGCCAATATACATTATAAACTTTTTTCGAACACAGGACATTAGTGCATGCATGCTACGACCCAAATAAGGCTCCCAAAATGAATTAACGGGAAAAACCACATTTTCTCACCACAAGCAATAAAACTAAATGTTCATAATATAAGTAAAACCAATGAAAGGAGCCTTGGGTAAAATGGGCAGGTGGTCCAGGGTAGACTATAATTCTATCCCTTACTGATGTGTGACCTGGATGATTTATTGAACCTCTCTGAACCTTGGATTCTTCATCTAGAAATGTAACTCTGCTTTGCAAAAGAAATCAAGACAAAAGAGGGAAACCATAAGTTATATGATATGATACCACTTTTTATTATTCTTATATTTTAACTAGAAAAATGTCAAGAATTTGTGTTGTTTGACTGCAAAAGCTAGAAAATATGTCTAAATGCTAATAGAGGTGATCTCTGTGCCCTGAGACTTCTGACAATTTTGTTATTTTGTGTTCTTTATCTGTAATTTTTCCACTAAGAATATATAGTAAATGCATAATAAAATGATAGAAAACATGAACCTAAGTAAGAATTTTTAAGAATAAACTGTAAGAAGAAAATAAATATTAACATACTGGGTGCTCTGCAGACAGAGGCTTCCTTAGACATGCAGCCATGTGGACTGCTGCCAGTGTCTCCTCATAGCAGATTCTGGGTACTCTCAGTATCCCCCCTCTTCCTCCCCTGCACTCTTCTATATAACATACCCCCGGGATAACTGACAATTAGAACATGCACCACAAGATTGGATAATCATGTTGTATCAATATGCAATTTCCTTATTTTAACTCTTAAATTTCTTGATTTTTGTAAGAAATATGTCTGTCTCAGGATACACACATTGAAGTATGTAGGTCTGTATGTAGGTAGGTGTGAACTTATTTAAAAATGGTTCTGAAGGTAATTCATCTATACAGAGTGTATGATAAAGCAATCAAGGAGAATTATAAACAAAAGGCGCATCCAATAAAGTGTGTACAGGAGTTCTTTAGTCTTTTAACATTTCTGTAAGTTTAGAATTATTGGGGCTGGGGATGTAGCTCAGTTGGTAGAGTGCTCGCCTTGCAAGCACAAGGGCCTGGGTTCAATCCCCAGCACCGCAAAAAAAAAAAAAAAAAAAAAGAATTATTAAAAATAAAAATTTACAACCACAACAAACAAATGAGTATCAACTTCAAATAACAAAAACTCCCCTAAGCAATAAGGTCATGTAGGAAATTAAGAACTTAATAATAACTTATGGAATGTTATAAAATTTAAAACAGTGAGAGGGTGTGGATGAATCTAAAGATGTAAATCTATGAGTTTTTGGTTTAGAAGAATGAAAAAGCAAACTAAATATTTGACTTGAAATCTTATCAAAACAAGCAACATGAAAATAGAAAGAAAATAATAATAAATACAAAGTAGAAAAAAAGCAGGAGATATAATAAATTTTAATGCTCATTCTCTGAAAAACATATAAGATAGATGAAACCCTTAGAAATATAATAAATTAAAGGCATAAATCAACAAAATTATAAATAAGACTGATAATTTCACAATGGATAAAAAGGATTTTTAAATATAAATGATTGCAATGTTCAATTTATGATAACTTATTTGAAATGTTTTTAGTCAATGGACAACACAAAATATAAAGTTGGCAAGACCAGATGTAGAAAATGTGAGAACAACATTGAAGGAGAAAAACTGAGGAAGTTATCAAAGAAACATCTCAACCATCAAAAGAAATACTATGACCTGAACAAACTTACTAAGCAATATTTCTAACTACTCAAGAACAGATTTTTTCCATATACTCAGTTTCAGTTATGGAAAAACATGACCTCACATGCAGTTAATTCTAAAAAACAAGTATCATCCTCACCCATAAACGTGTGGAAAATGCCACTCAGGCGCACACACATAAGCACATAGTTCTGGGATGGCAAGTGTGCACTAGTATCAATTCCCATAAAAGTAGTCTGAAATATTAGAAGCAGTCTCAGGCACATAGTAGATTTTCCAAAAATGGTTGCTGGATAAGTGAATAAATGAAAATACAAATGTGTGAATGAAGAAAATAATGCAGTAAGTTAGCAATGTCCACTAAGGACATGAGAGGCAGAAATGGCTTGTGGGTGCCATTTATTTGCTATCTTTACTGATCACTTATTTCATGTCAGCCTAGTGAGCAGAAGCAGAAAAATCATTTTCAACTGAGCTTACAGAATGCATGGGTAAATTAAAGCCATAGCATGTGCAGACAAATGAAGGTAAATTCTAGAAATACCAAAAGACTACAACCAAACACACAATGCCTTTTATTAAAGAATCACATTTTGTGTTTGGTTTGGTTTGGTTTGGTTTGGTTTTGGTGAGACTTAACAGAAAGAAAAAAATATGAAGAAATTGAGGATACCCCAAAGAAAAAGACTATTAATCTGACTGCATGGAAAGTTAAAACTCTGTTCCACAAAAGACACCACAGGCGACATGAGAAGAAAAAAAATGTAAGAAGACAGTATTTGCCTGCAAACACCACAAAGACTTAAAATCAGTAATAAAAATCAATGAATTAATAGTAATATGGCTAAAAGATATAAACAGAGGACATCTGAATGACCAATGACATATAAAAAGATGTCTAACCTCAGTACTAATCAAAAAGTTGAAAATTAAAATAATAAGATACCATTTTAGATCCATCAAACTGGTGAAAATGAAGGAATCTGACATTTACTGGAAGTTCTCATTTGTAGATAATGCATGTCCATTGCAAAAAACAAAAATAGCAAAACAAAAAATATGAATAAACAAGCACCCATTAACCCAGTGAATAATTGTGATATAATCATATGATGGGGTGATGTATAGCAGTTTTACTAACAACAATAAATTTCAAAAACATAATACTGAGTAGAAAGAACAAGATGCAAATAAAGATGTAGAAGGTAAAAGATTGAAACATAAAATAACAGTATGTATTTTATAGATACATGCATATGTTGCAAAAAAATACTAAGTAATGAGAACTATAGACCACAACTTCAGGATCAAGTTGCCTCTGAAGAAGAAAAAAAATTAGACTAGGTCTGGGATGGAATGCATAATTACACAGGTATTCTACTTCTTAAAAATAGGAAGTATTTGGGGGAAAACAGGATTGGTGGAGCTGAGAAGCAAGTAGTTGGCATACATACTCATTATACGTATGTGTTTGAAATCATTAATATGCTAAATATTTGCTCCCCAATTTTAAAAATACATAAAAAGCACAAAAACATACAAACAATATATTAAATATGTCAATCTCATGAGTGGATAATTCATAAAGAAAATATGCAATAAAATGAGGGTGATGTAAATTCAGTTTTAACCCACTAGTAAAAAAAGTAAATTAAAATGCGCATATACCATTTGGGTTTATCAATTTAGCATGAATGACAAAAATGTTAATAGCTAACATTAACAAACATAAAGAGTGGGGACAGAAGAAAGGACACACCCATTTCCTGTTGATGGGAACTTAAAATGATAGGAATTGGAAGATTCAAGATGGTGGACTAGAGGAAGGCTGCACTCCTAGTTGCTCTGTGGCTTGGTATTCAAGCAGCAGGAATACTACTTCTCAGCAAGGTAGGTGAAAGAGGGATTTCACTAAAATTCAATATTGGACAGTTAGAGTGTCAGAGACTCAGAAATTCGGGTACATTGAACAAAGAAAGAGTGTATTAGAGCTAAGCCATTGCAGAAGCAGCAGCAGAAGTGGTGCTGGTTCACCAGAGAAGCAAGGAAGAAAACAGCAAGAAACACAGGGACAGATTTGGTAGGGGGAAACCTGAGATCAGAAAAGCAGCCTGAACTTAGCTGATCCAGAGACTGCACCACAAACTGGTGTTTGAAAAATGCTCTGTATTTCTCAACTGGCAGCAGAGAGCTGAAGTGGGAGCCATCTTGAGGAGGTCATGCTGCAGCTTGCTGCTTCAGGAGCTGGAAGATCACAGCAAACATTGCTATACAGTCCCCATGAGCACTTAATATGTGGCCTAGGGCAGAATGTGAGTGAAAGGGGCACAGAGAAGATTGTACCTGGGAGGTTAAAGCCAAAAAAATGAAGGGGGCCAACTCTCTTCTCCTTTGAGTCTGGCAGCTCACATGACCAAAGTGGGCTGGGAATCTGAATAGATGGTTGTGACTACACTCAGGGACTAAGCCTGGGAAGACTGTGTTTATGGACAGCAGAGTGTGCAGACAATTGGTTCTCTTGCCCCACAAGTAGAGGCTCCTTAGGTCCAGACTCCCAGCAGAGATCTGCAACTACTAGGCTCTAAGGGTGTGTTGATCTAATCTCTCCAGAGCAGATACAACCCAACAAAGCCCCTAAGGCCTGATTAGATTTAAGCCCCAGTTGCTGGAACACCCCTCAAGAGAACTTTGCAGCAACCTCATCCTGGGAGTATGTGGATATGATCTGTGCAGACAAAACTCCAATCCACAGTCCTGCCCATCCCATCCTACCTATACTGCCAAGAAGGGAAGCTGAGAGATATTTCAACCAGCTTCAGTCTGAGGCCACTCCAACTGGCAACTTGGTGAGCAGCACAAAAAGAGAAAGGTGTCAACAATACTCAGCGTGCTTGCCCTCTCCACCCACCCTTCTCTCTCTCTCTCTCCTCCTGTCTTTACAAAACTCAAGAAGATATGGAAAGAATGAAAGCTGGGCATAGTTGGTGACCATCCATTCTTGTTAACTCTCATAACCACCTCAATGGAGACAATTCCTTCATTTTTCATTAAGAATCTTTTTCCAGTGTGTGTGTGTGTGTGTGTGTGTGTGTGTGTGTGTGTGTGTTCTTGCTGTGCTGATTGGTTCATGACATATGCACATGTCTGTTTCTTTTCTTGCTCATTTTTATCATTTTTTAATGTTATTTTTCCTTGCTTTGTCTTTCAAGGGTTAGGGTTTGGGGTTTGTTGATTTTGGTTTGGTTTTGTTTGTGTTTGTTTCTTTCTCTCTTGTCTTCTCCCACTAACAGCCAAATTCTCTTGCTCTTTCTTTCTCTCTTCTGTACTTTGTTTTTGCTGTTTTTTCTTCTTCTTCCTTACAACCATCACCTGTGACATCTCGTCTACATTCTCTCTTCACTTTTTGAACTTTGTAAACTCTTCTACTTTCCTATCACATTTTCTTTTCTCCTAGTGAACCACTTTTAGAACTAATTGGTTTGTAAAACTTCTCCCCTGTCATTCGTGTTGGTGCAATTATTATAGCTATGGAGAATATAGTGGACAAGTGCTATTTGCTTCAATGCCAAATCTAGGTCATCATTAGTTATTGTTTTTGCTGTGACAATTATTGACCCCATGATTCCTGGTTTTGTTTTTTTGGTTCTTCTTGTTGTTGTTGTTGTTTCGGTAATTAATGTTGTAGGTGGCATTGAGTCAACTGGGTATTTATTTTAATGCTGTATATTGTTTGCACAAGTTGTTGCTAGTTTTTGCTTCTCCCTATTCTGTGCAGTGCTAGGAACCTACAGGGACATTGCAAGTTCACAGGGTAGAAACTCTATTTCTGATAAGCTCAATCAAAAGATAGCACACCTCACTCCGTACACAAATTAACAATGCTCAAACTTCAGTCGTACTTTAATATAAAGAATAGAAGAGATTAAAACCCAAATTAGCAACCAGGTTCCAAGTAGGAAAGGCTAGGAGTAGGCCCTCAGGTCCTACCCAAGGACATCTGCTGCTACTACAAAAACAGAGAATTAATACAGAGGCTGTAGACACCATACTTGTAAGGGGGTCTCAGTCTAGATCACTCTCGGACACTTTGGCAAGAGAAACCTGTGCTCTTAAAAGGCCACATATGAGAGTGGAAGAGAAATCCACACAACAGATGAATAAAAACCAACATAGGAATATAAGAAACATTAAAAAAAGGAATACCTCCTAAAGAAATTGACCCCAAATACATAGCAGTTGATGAAATACCAAATAAAGAATTCAACAGAATGATTGTAAAAATGATCAGTGAATTCCAAGAAAACACAGAAAAATAGCTGAGTGAATTAAAGAAGTCAGTACAGGATATGAATGAGAAATTCAATAAGAAGATAGAGATATTTTGAAAAGAATCAATCAGAAATGTTGGAAATGAAAGGTACAATAAAGCATATAAAATGTTCAGTTGAAAGTCTCTTTAATAGAGTAGACCATTCTGAAGACAGAATCTCAGAGCTGGAAGACAAAGTGGCCAGCCTTGAACATTCAGACAGCATTAAAGAAAAAAAAATAAGTAACCATGATCAGAACAGACAAGAGCTCTGGGACAACGTTAAGAGACAAATGTAAGAATCATTGGAATTGAGGGTTGTGAGATGCAAGCTGGAGGAATGGATAACTTCTTCAGGGAAACAATAGCAGAAAATTTTCCAAACCTTGAGAATGAGGTGAACATCCAGATACAGGAGGCATTCAGAATCCCACACAGATAAAATCAAAAAAAAATCTCTCCATGACACTTTGTAATTAAAATACCTAATATATAGAACAAGGACAGACTTTTTAAAACCTCAAGAGGAAAACCTCACATCACATCACATTTAGAGGCAAGCCAACCAGAATTACTTCTTATTTCTCAGCACAAACTCTAAAAGCCAGGAGAGATTGGAATGATGTGATCCAAATAAATCAAAATGGCAGTAACTGTCACCCCCGTTCCTGGGATTACAGGCATGCAACAGGGGTGGTGCCTATAATCCCAGCAACAGGGGAGGTTGAGGCAGGAGGAGCACAAGTTTGAGGTCAGCTTTAACAATTTCACAAGACCCTAAGCTACTTAGTGAGACCTGTCTCAAAATAAAAGATAGAAAATGCTGGGGATGTGGCTCACTGGTAAAGTGCCCCAGTCCAAGAAGGAAGGAAGGCAGAAAGGAAGGGAGGGAGGGAGGGAGGGAGGGAGACAGAGAGAGACAACAAGATTGCTATATCCAGCAAAGCTATTCTTCAAAATCTAAGAAGAAATAAAAACCTTCCAAGATAAGCAGAAACTAAAAGAATTCATGACTACTAAGCTGAGACTACAGAATTTACTTAAAGGAATACTCCACACAGAAGAAATAAAAACCCAAGAGTAGCTAAGCAAATGAGAAACAGAACCAAATTAAACATGATAAATAAATGAAAATGACAGGAATTAATAAACATCTCTATAAGAATAACATCAAATGTAAATGGTCTCAACTCTTCAACTAAAAGACACAGACTGGCAGAATGGATTAAAAATCAAGACCCAACTATGTACTGTTTGCAAGAGACTCGCCTGACCAGCAAAGACTACCACAGGCTTCAAGCAAAAGGATGAAATTGATATACCATGTGAATGGAGCTTGAAAACAAGGAGGAGTAACAACCCTCTTATCTGAAAAAGCGAACATCAAACCAAAATTAGAGAAGAGACTAAGAAAGTCACATCATACTGGTAAAGGGAATAATCCAACAAGAAGATATATGATAATAAATATTTATGCTCCAAACATCGGTGCAACTAATTACATAAAACAGACACTACCCCTCAGATAGACCCCACTGAAATAATTTGGGGTGATTTCAACACACCTTTATCACCATTAGACAGGACATCCAGACACAAACTCAGTAAAGACTCTTTGGACCTGAAAAACATTATAAGATAAATGGACTTAACAGACACCTATAGAATATTTCATCCAATAACAGCTGAATATGCTTTCTTCTCAGTGGCTCATGGAACCTTCTCCAAAGTATACCATATATTAGGCCACAAAGCAACTCAGAAAATTAAAAAATGTTTTTGATAAAATTCCTTGCATCTTGTTATATCATAATAGAATGAAATTAAAAATCAACACCAAAAACCCCTACAGAAACTATATAAACACATGGAGACTGAACATACACTTTTGAATGTGATAGAAGAAATCAGGGGAGAAATTTTAAAATTCTTAGACTCAAATGAGAATAGTGGTGCAAAATACCAGAACCTCTGGGACACTATTAAGGCATTTCAAAGGGAAAATTTGATAGATATGAGTGCCTACATAAGAAAATCTGAAAGATTTCAAACTAAAAAACCTAATGTTGTTAAACTCAAGAACCTTGAAAAATAAGAACAATTCCATTCCAAACCAGCAGAAGAAGGATATAATTAAGATCAGAGACAATATCAATGATACTGAGAATAAAAAAGTACTACAGAGGATCAAAGAAACAAAGAATTGGTTCTTTGAAAAGAAAAACAAGATTGATAGGCCCTCAGCCAAAGTAACAAAAAGAAAAAGACAGAGGACACAAATTAATAAAATTAGAGATGAAAAAGGAAAAATTGCCACAGAAATCCAGCAGGTCATTGGGAACTATTTTGAAAATTATACTTCAATACATTGGAAACCCAGAATAAATTGCTTATTTCTAGACACATATGACCTGCCAAAATTGAATCAAGAAGACATAGAAAACCTAAACAGACCAATAATTAGTAATGAGATAGACACAGTAATAAAAAGCCTTCCAACAAAGAAAAGCCCAGGACCAGATGAATTATCAGTTGAAATCTTATCAGACCTTCCAAGGAGAACCAATGCCAATGCTCCTCAAATTATCTCATGAATGGGGATGGAATACTTCCAAATTCACCCTATGAAGCCAATACACATTCATACCAAAAACAGATAAGTACACATGAGAAAACGAAAACTACAGACCAATTTCCCTGATGAATGTAGAAGCAAAAAGCCTTAATAAAATATTAGCAAATTGCATGCAACAACATATTAAGAAGATTGTACATCATACCAAGTTGGTTTTATCTCAAAGATTCAAGGATTGTTTAACATATACAAATCAATAAATGCAAGTCATCATATAAACAGAATTAAGGGCAAAAATCACTTAGTCACCTCAATAGATGCAGAGAAAGCCTTTGACAAAATTCAGCACCCATTCATGATAAAAACACTGAAGAAACTAAGAATAGAAAGAACCTACCTCCAAATCATAAAGGCTAAATCCAAGGGGAAAAATGCAACCTCATAGTAAATGGGAAAAAAACTGAAAGCATTTTTAAAAATTCAGAACAACACAAGAATGTCCACTCTTCCACTTCTATTTAACATAGTACTAGATATCTAGTCAGAGCAATTAGGCAAGAGAAGGAAATAAAAGGGATAAAAATGGAAAAGGCATAAGTCAAATTATCAGTTTGCAGATGATATAATCCCATATTTAGAATATCCAAAAAACTCCACCAAAGACTGCTAGAGTTAATAAACAAATTCAGTAAAGTAGCAGGTAACAAAATCAACATGAAAAAATGAATAGCTTTCCTGTATACCAACAATGAATCTGCTGAGCAAGAAATCAGGAAAGCAAACCCATTCACAGAAAATAAAAGACCTAGGAATAAATCTAACCAAGGAGGGGAAATACCTTTAGAGTGAAAACTAGAAAACATTGAAGAAAGAAACTGTAGAAGACCTCAGAAGATGGAACAATCTCCCTTGTTCCTGGATAGGCAGAATTAGCATTATTCAAATGACCATACTACCAAAAGCAACATACAGATTAAATACAATCCCCATCAAATACCAATGAAATTCTTCACAGAACTAGAAGAAAGTCCTAAAATTCATGTGGAAGAATAAGAGACCTAAAATAGCCAAAACAATTCTAAGACCAAAAAAAAAAAAAAAAAATCTGAAGCATCACAATTACTGGCTTCAAATTACATGACAGAGTTATAGTAATCAAAACTGCATGGTACTAGCATAAAATCAGACAGATCAATGGAACAGAAAAGAAGAGACAGAGACAAGCCCACACATCTACAGTCATCTGACCCTTGACAAAGGTACCAAAAACAGAGAAAAGACAGCCTTACCTCTCACCTTGTACAAGAGTCAACTCCAAATAGATGAAAAACCTAGGAATTATAACAGAAACTACAATTCCTAGAAGAAAATGTAGGGTCAACACTCCAACATATAGGTGCAGGCAATAGGCCCCCTAAAGCTCAGGAAATAATGCCAAGAGTTAATAAACAGAATTCATCAAATTAAAGAAGCTCAGCAAAGAAAACAAACAAAAATGTAAAGAGAAAATTTCAGAATGAGAGTAAATCTTTGCTAGCTATCTTCTGACCAAGGTTTCATATCTAGAATATATAAAGAACTCAAAAAACTTAACTCCAAAAAAACCCCAGATAACCCAATTAATAAATTGGCAAATGAACTAAACACACACTTCTCAAAAGAAGAAATACAAATGGCCAATAAATACATGAAAAATGTTTAACATCATTACCATTAAGAAAATGCAAATCAAAACTACACTGAGATTTCATCTCACACCAATCAGCATACCAGCTATCAAGAATACAATCATCAATGCAGGACAGGATATAGAGAGAAAAGAACACTTTCATAATGTTGGTGGGATTATACATTAGTACAA
Organism: Glaucomys volans; assembly: GCA_020662805.1. Lineage (NCBI taxonomy): Eukaryota > Metazoa > Chordata > Mammalia > Rodentia > Sciuridae > Glaucomys > Glaucomys volans. The sequence continues at coordinate 65,481 of JAJEJO010047892.1, forward strand.
CCACTATGGAAATCAGTATGGAGTTTCTTCAAAAAATTGGGCATGAAACCAATTATACTATTCCTCACAATATGAAACTATTATACTACTACTCATAATTTATCCTAAAGAGTTAAAGCTAATATACTATAGTGACAAATGTATACCCATGTTTATAGCAGCACAATTCACAATAGCCAAACTATGGAGCCAGCCTAAGTGTCCATCAACAGATGAATGGAAAAAGAAAATGTGGTATATAAACAATGGAGTTTTATTCAATCATAAATAAAAAACAAAATTATGTCATTTGCAGGAAGATGGATGGAACTTGAGACCATTATATTAAGTAAAATAAGCCAAACTCAGAAGGTTAAGGGTCATATGTTTTCTCTCATATGTGGAATCTAGAGAGGAAAAAGAAAAAAGAAAGGTTGAGATGGGGAGTCTCATGAAAATCAAAGGGAAATTAGTAGGATAGAGGAAAGGGTTTGGGGGAGAAACAGGGGGAGGGGAAAGAAGTGCTGGGGAGTTATATTGACCAAATCATATTGTTATATTCTGTGTGTATGAATATGTAACAAACTCTCCAATATGTACAACTATAATGAAAAATGTGGAAAAAATGCCAGAAAGATCAATTGAGAATTCAAAGAAAATCTGTCCTCTTTTCCAATTTTCTAAAGATTGACCTTTATAAGAAAAGAAAAGAAAAATCAGCAAAATATAGGGATGCAGCCACATCTATGTTCATAGCTGCTCAATTCACAATAGCTAGATTGTGGAAACAACCTAGATGCCCTTCAATTGAAGAATGGATAAAGAAACTGTGGTATATATACACAATAGAATATTACTCAGCCATAAAAAAGAATAAAATTAGGGCATTTGCTGGTAAATGGGTGGAGTTGGAGAATATCATGCTAAGTGAAATAAGCCAAGCCCCAAAAACCAAAGGCCGAATGTTTTCTCTGATCAGTGGATGCTGATACCTAAAAGGGGTGGGGGGAGGTACCAGGGATTATGGGGAGGATAGGAAAGAATGGAGGAAGTATGGATGGTGTGGAGGAAAATGGGACAGGAGGGGATGAGGGCAAGAAAAATAGTAGACTGAGACAGACAGTACTACCCTATGTAAATGTAAGATTATATGAACTGTGTGAATAAAAAATAAATAAATAAAACATTTTAAAAAAGTGAAAAAAAAAA